>APFE030001844.1:46130-136982 GCA_000404065.3 Pinus taeda | reverse complement strand
CCGGTCTTGGATATGACAAGGACTTGTCCTTTCATATTCCAGACTACGCCAAGCCCATTCAGTTTCAGAGTGTTGGATTCATTCATGACAGTTCACCTGCTCATCATGATAGTTCAGCGTCAACTGTTCCAGACTCTGCCCCTCTTCCGCAACAACAACAACAGATTGTGAAATGCCAACACTGTGACCGAGTTGGCCTTTTGAAAGATCACTGTTTTGATCTTCATCCATGTAAGCACTGTCATAAAACCAGTCATTCTTCACACAGATGCTTCAGAAATAAACGTCCTACAAGAACAAAGATTCATCTTGGATGGATCGGTTCTTGGCAATGGGCATCAATAGCTAAGACGATATTCCAATCACATGTTAGAACTTGTCCTAGAGTATTGAATAGTCTTGCAGTTGATTTTTCTCCATAATCTCACCTTGTATCTGGCAGGGGGGGAAATGATGGTCATCTACAAAGCTTCAAAGTCACATCGAGCGAGCCTGAGCCACAACCAGATTCAGAGTTGTAGCCAGAGACAAAGATGCCCCTGAGCATGCCTTCAGTTGGTAATCTAGGACACTTCCTCTAGCAGAAGACTTCAACTTCTTACCAGTTTCGGAAGAATTCCAAGAACAAAATTGGGGACACTTCCTCTAGCAGAAGACTCCAGCTTCTTGCCAGTTTTAGAAGAGTTCCAGGAATTGCATTAAGCATTCCAGAGTTTTTGGTCATCCTTAAAGCATCACAGGTTGAGACTTCCCTTTTCAGGTTGAAGTTCTCCCTTTTATACGGGGTGAGACCTCCCTTTATTGGTTGAAGGTTTCCCTCTTCAAAACAATAGGAGCACTTCCTCTAGCAGAAGACTTCAGATTCTTGCCAGTTTTGGAAGAGTTCCAGGAACTGCACTAAGCATTCTAGTGTTGGTGGTCATCCTTAAACCACCACCCTTTATACTAACATTTCAGAGAGCACATTCAACCTAGTGCTACCATGCATTTTTTGCACAGTTTGTATTACAACTCTCTTCTTGGACTCATACATAACCCTTCGGATTGAGGGGGGGGGGATGTTGGATAGTTAATCCTCAATGGGTTAGTGTGGAAGCCGAATGGAAAAAAGGAGTCCAAGAGACCTTCGGATGTGAAACCCAATGGTCACAACATGTTCTATAAATGTAAATCATTTGTTAATAAAAATTGCACTCGCATGTTTTATCTTTAATATTTCTCTTGTTTCCCATGTGTGTTTAACATTATTGATGGATCCAGTTTGAAAAGTTATGAAACATGGTCCCTGGAATAAAAGAGAAGGTTGTAGCCTTCTGTAGGTTGGCACCTACGTACTAATAAACATATTAGTGAGTAAAAGAGCTAAGGGGTTGTATCTCCCTTCCAGGAGAAGTTGGAGAACGAGAGAAGGTTGTAGCCTTTTGCAGGTATAAGCCTGCGTACTAATATAGGACTGCACCAATACAAAAATTGTAAGAAAAAGTTTCTTATTAAAAGAAGATAGAGAAGATTGCAGCAGGTGGTTTTCACCCACATTGGGTTTCCACCTTATATCTTGTGTTCATGTGTATGTGATTGTTTGTTCTATTTTACTACACCTGGTTACTTTTTATATGGTTCTGATGCCCTGAGTAAAGATCAACATATGATAAATTTACTGAATCATAAGTTTTGAGGATATACGCTAGTTGCCTTAAATACAGTTGCGTATACACGCAAGTTCCATTAACTGAAGTAGCATATATGAATTTGATTATGGAAATGAAATATTATTGACTTGCTAATATTGTTTCACCCTCCCCCCCCCCTCTCAGTATTATTTCCAACAATTGGAATCAGAGTAGGTCCTTCAGAATAAGCTTGATCACTTGAAGGAATATCTATCATCATGAGTAACTATGAAAGAGAGGGATCCATTAGGCCACCAATCATTGATGGGAGCAACTTTGTTTATTGGAAGGTAAGAAATACAACCCATCTTCAATCTCTTGGAACTGATGTGTAGGAAATCGTGGAAGGAGGATATACATTTCCATTAGCAATCCCTACAAATATGGCAGGTAAAAAGCAATATGAAGGCAATTCCAAGCTTATCAATACATTATTGGGGAGTCTGTCACAATCAGAATTTGTCAAAGTTATGCAGCTCAAAACCACCAAAGAAATATGGGACAATATCGTTCCAATCTATGAAGGAAACAATCTAGTAAAATGTGCAAAAATGCAATCTCTCATAATTCAATATGAAACCCTCAAAATGCACAATGATGAAAGTATCGTTAGTTACTTCTTACACATAGATGAGATTGCTAATTGCATGAAGAACATGGGTGAAGAGATAAAAGAAGTTACTTTAGTTGAAAAGGTTTTAAGATCCTTGTCTACTAAGTTTGAATCAAAAGTATCTGCCATAGAAGAAAAGCAGGATCTTCAGACTATTACTATGACACAGCTGCACGAAATCTTAACTGCTTTCGAAATGAGAAAATGAGGTCCATCAGATATGAGAAAAGCCACATTCAAAGCTTCGGGAAGAGAAGAATTCAATGAATCAGGACATATTTCATAAGGAGAAGAAGAAGAAAACTTTGTCAAGAACCTTCAACGGGGTTCCGGGAGATTCAGAGGTAAACTACCTTTCAAATGTTTTGCTTGTGGAAGATTCAGTCATTATGCTACCAAATGTCCTCATAACGATAAGCCTGATAAAGGTAAGGAATCAACAAAATGGAATAGAAAACAAAGTGTAAGTAAGAAGAGCTACTATACTCATGAAGATAGTGATGGCTTATCAAACAGTGATGAAGATGAAAATAGTAATGACTATAGACTTCTAATGGCTTTTGAATTTGATGATTTCTTGGATGCTTTAGATGAAGATGGCCTTTATGAAGAAATCTCTAAACTCAAAATTTGTTTAGAAGAAAATAATATGATTATAGATACTCTGACATTCCAACTTCCTGAAAAATAAAAACACAATGAAAAACTAGAATGTGAAATTGTGAGTCTAAGAAAGGATATTGAGAATACAAAATCTCTCAATCCAAGATTTACTAAAGGATCAGAAACCTTAAATTAAATTATCAAATTGCAGTGTTTTCCTCTGATAAAGACAGGTCTTGGATATATTGAAGAAGCATCCCAAGCACAGAAGTCGTCAACCTCCACTAAAAGCTATCTTGATGTAGCAAGGAGAAATGAACAATTTAACAATCGAAAGGAAAGGCATAAAGTAGATCATCAGGTAAATCAAGCTCAAGTTACTTCAAGGATGAACAAAATCTAAAAACCTCAGGTAAATCATACTCAGTCTGCTTCAAGAATGAATATCAATAGCAACTACAATCACGAGGTCAGTGGATTCGATAATCGCAAGAACTTCTTTAATGGCCAATTTTTTCATGTCATAACTTTGGACACAACGCTTCTCAATGTGTTGCTTACAAGACCATCATGACTGGAGAAGCACAAAGTCAAAGGAATCCAATGAGGATCATCAAACAGATTTACAATAACTTTTCTCCTCTTGAAAATGAAATAGAATGCCCTATCTGCAACAACTTTGGTGACGAAGAATCTGAATGCAAGAGTAAATTTTGGCAAACATCTCAGAAGGAGCAAACTACAATAAATCCCAAAATATGGAGAAAGAAAGAACCATAAATAGAAGGATGTGGTATAGCCCTATATGTAGAAGGATAATAAAATCAGTGGTACATCAACAATGGATGCTCGAAACACATGACATGTGATAAAGAAAACTTCAGTCATATAATGCCTTAGAAAAGAAAAAGAATGTCTCATTTGGAAATGACACTCCTACTGTCATTAAAAGTAAAGGTTCTGTTCTTTTAAAAGAAAAATTTAAAGTTGGGAATGTTATGTATGTTGATCGTCTAAAGCATAACTTGTTGAGTGTCATTCAAATGTGTGATCAAGGAAATGAAGTAGTATTTCAATCAAATGGATGTGTTGTTTTTGAGCTTGATACAGGAGAAACAATGATCAAAGATATAAGAACTCCAAACAACTTATATATACTCAAGGGAGGACAACAACAGTACTATCTAAGAAAAATGATGAACAGTGGCTATGGCAGAGAAGATTGAGGCATCTAAGCTTCTCTCAAATAAGAAAATCAAGCAAATTCTAGGTTGTTCGTGATCTTCCTGATATTAGCATTCTAGAAAATACAATATGCAAATCATGTCAATTTGGTAAGAAAACCAAGTCGCAATTCCATGAAAAGGAAGGATCACCTAGTAAGCCTCTTGGACTTTTTCATACTGATTTATGTGGTCCATCAAGGAAAAAGTCACCTCGTGTAGAGGAATACTTTATATTCTTCATTGATGACTTTTCGAGAATGTGTTGGACAGGGCTTATAAAGCATAAACATGAAGCATTTGAAAAATTCAAATCCTTCAAAGCCCTGGTTGAAAATGAATTAGATCGCAAAATCAAATGTCTCAGATCTGATCAAGGAGGGGAATCTACCCTAGATGAATTCTTTGACTATTATGAAGAACATGGAATAAAAAGGCAACTCTCCACTACAAGGACTCCTCAGCAAAATGGAGTGGTAGAAAGGATGGACAGAACTCTTCAACAAATAGCTCGTGTGATGCTAGATGAGTCTGGAACTCCTGCAACATTCTGGGGTGAAGTTGCATTCGCTACCGTCACTATTCTCAAAAAAGAAAATGTTCAGGTAAACAACACTCAAACTCCACATGAATTTTGGTATGGTAAGACTCCCAACGTAAAATACTTCAATGTTTTTGGAAGCAAATGTTACATCAAAAGGATTGATGAAAAACTTGGCAAGTTTAAACCCAGAGTAGATGAAGGCATTCTCCTTGGTTGCTCTTCTTGAAGTAAAGGATATAAGTGTTATAATAAAAGACTTGGGAAAAATATTGAAAGTATTGATGTTTTGGTTGATGAAGCATGCAAAAATCCAAAGTAGGTAAAGACCGAAGATTGTGGAGAAGTTGAGGATTATCCTTCCACATGATATTATACTAATTCTAAAGAAGAAACCAATGAACCAGCAAAAGAACAGACAACGGCAGAAGAAAAGACTCCATCCAGGTATGTTCAGAAAAATCATCCAGAGACTCAAATTTTGGGACAGAAAGAGGCAGTTGTGCATACAAGAATAACTATTTCAGAAGCTTCAAGATATCTAGCATTGCTTTCCTCCATCGAACCTCAAAATGTAAATGAATCATGCAAAGATGAAAGTTGGGTCAAGGCCATGAATGAAGAACTTGAGCAAATTGAAAATAATAATACTTGGGAATTAGTTCTTAGACCTCTTGATAAGAATATCATTGGAACCAAATGCATATTCAAAAACAAGCTGAATGAAAATGGTGAAGTTATTAGAAACAAGGCTAGATTTGTTTGTAAATGATATGCTCAACAAGAAGGTATAGTTTTTGAAGAAACTTTTGCACCTGTTTCTAGACTTGAAGCCATAAGAATGTTCCTTGATATTTCTAGTTTTCATAAATTCAAAGTATACCAAATGGATGTAAAATCTATCTTTCCTAATGGGGACTTAGAAGAAGTATATATTGAGCAACCAGATGGATTCATCCTTGGAAATGATCCAAAACTTATATGCAGACTCAGAAAGGCTCTCCATGGTCTAAAGCAAGCTCCAAGGGCTTGGTATTATCGTTTGACAAATACATCCATCAACAAGGTTTTTCAAAAGGATCATCTGATAGGAATCTATATACAAATATTGACAATAATAAATTGTTAATACTTGTTGTGTATGTTGATGATATCACTTTTTGTAGCAGTGAAAAAGCCATGAGTCAAAACTTTGCTTTTGTAATGCAGCAAGGATTTGAAATGTCCCTGCTTGGCGAGCTCACATATTGTCTTGGTCTACAAGTTCAACAAAAGAAAGATGGTATTTTTCTATCACAAACCAAGTATCTCAAGCAGATTTTGAAAAAATATGGCATGGAAGATTCTAAAATAGTATGTACCCCTATGGTAACAAGATGCAGTTTCAGCTCAAATGATGAATCAACAGCAGTACATCAACCAACCAACCTACAAATCCATGATTGGCAGCTTGCTTTATCTAACAGGTACCCAACCATACATCATGCATGCAATGGGAATAGTTGGAAGATTCCAAGCCAATCCAAAGGAATCACACCTTTAGGCAGTCAAAAGTATTTTCAAATATCTTCAAGGAACACAGAATTTTGGTTTATGGTATCCTAGAGATACAGATCTTACACTTCATGCATATACAAATGCAAATTGCGCAGGAAGTGTTGATGATAGAAAAAGCACTAGTGGTGGTGCATTCTATATGGGTTCCAGATTAGTATCCTGGTTCAGTAAGAAGCAAAGTTCAATTGCATTATCTACAGCTGAAGCAGAATATGTGGTTGTTGCATCTTGCTACACACAAATATTTTGGATGATGCAAACATTGCAAGACATTCAAATCACATGTACTCCACCCGTCTCCATTCTATCTGATAATACAAGTGCAATCAGTATTTCAAAGAATTCAGTTATGCATTCCAAGACCAAGCACATACCCATCAAATATAATTTTCTACGTGAACAAGTGCTTGAACAAAATGTCAAATTGGAGTACGTTCCTTCCAAGGAACATGTTGCTAATATATTCACCAAACCACTACCCAGAGAGACATTTGAATATCTTAGATAGAAGCTGGGAATAGTTGATGCATCATCTTGTGGTTAAAACTTATCTGTTTCAAAGAAAAGTGGTTATACGCGAGTTCCATGAAGCGTATCAGCGTACATACGCCGGTTTCTGTGGATACAGTCGCGTATATGTTGGTTTGAAGAAAAACATTGCGCCAGACTAAGGATGAAAGGAGTTTGATATGGGTCTAACAGTGATCATCTGGCATGGGGGGGCATATATTTCTAATAATGCATTGTTGGCATTATCTTAGAAGATCTTGGTACAAATTCACAATTGTTTTGATGTATGTGGAACATGTTTAGGGGGAGATCATGGTTGTTGGTCTAGATGGTGAATGAAAGGTGCTACTGATGATAGTTGTTGATAATTGTCATGGTCTTGTTTCAGATATTTGGTCTCTATGTCGTGTATATATTTTAATGTTAAGGTCATAAAACGACCTATTTTGGTTCTCCACTATGCATGGGATGGATGATGTAATGTTCTTATTTTAACATGTATAAACATTTGGTATATCCCCACTTGGTTGGGAGATGGATGTATGTATGAGTCATTAGTGATAGGAAGGTCATTTATGATGTATAAAGTCATGTTCTTCTTTTAGAACATCTTTTTACAGACCTTGCTTATTTTCAGGGGGAGCATGGACCTCAATCAGCACTCTTCAGCATATCAGAGCATTCAGCATTGACTCAAGGCGAGCATAACCCTTTTCCCTTGATGAAAAAGGGGGAGAGTGACTTGGGGTTGCCATCAAGTCCAAATGGGGAGATTGCTGGCATTATGACATAGATTTGGCACTATGACACAGTTGTTGTCCTTGATGGAAACTCACTGAAATGATAGATCACAATTCACACTCTCAGAATGAAGAAAGAGAAGTATACGCAGGTTCCTCATTAACCAAGATGAGTGTACATGCGGGTTCGCAAACCAAAAGGCGTGTATGGAATACACACGCACTTTCACGGAAGGAAAGGCGCGTACATGTTGGAAAACTTAGTTTTGGTCTGTGGTATTTGGTCCATGGTATTTTGATCCATGGTATTGGTCCAAGGTATCTTGTCCGAAGTGTTGAACACAGATATTTGGTCCAAGGTATTGGTTCTAAGTGGTTTTGGTCCATGGTATTGAGTAAGGCCTAAGACTATAAAAGGAGAAGATCATTAGGCAAAGGCACTCATGTATTGAATATCTACTGAAGAGCAAGATCTAGAATACAGGTTATAGGGTTATGGTGCACAGCTGGACCTAAATCAATGATGAACCTTAGCGCTTGAGGAAGGATAAGATCTAATGATGGGTGAAGATCTTAAAGCTTGAAGTGAAGTATCTTTGTGTGTTTTGATCTTTTATCTGAATAACTAGCGCATGTTGTAGACTATAAATATGATGATATGGGTATAACTGAAGTCTGCAATTGTTGTAATATTAAATCATCATTTATAGATCTGTATGCACGTTCACCTTAGCAAAAACGCATATACACGTTGTTTCTGCATATCAAAACAACATATACATCTTAAAATTGATTTACAGACCTGTACGCAGGTTCGCCTTGAGAAAAGTGTGTATGCACGCAGGCTCGACACATTGAAGTAGCGTATACCTCATAAAATATGCTTTAGCTACTTCTAGTTGTTGTTACAGTGTTCTGGGTTCTGGTTACTATTTTTTGGTTATTGTATTTTGGTTACAACATTCTAAAAAGTGATTGATTGATTCTGTTGTGGTTGGTGCAAAAGATATTAATTGTTGCAGATGTATTTGATGTTTGAATGATGTTATTGATGGATTCATTCTGAAAATTTATGAAACGTGGTCCCTGGAAGAAAATAAAAGGTTGTAGCCTTCTGTAGGTCGGCACCTATGTATTAATAAACATATCAGCTAGTACAAGATCTAGGGGGTTGTAGCTCCATTACAAAAGAAGCTGAAGAATGAGAGAACGTGCGGGAGGACATTTAAAATGAAAACCTAAAAACAAAAAAACAAAAAACAAAACAAAAATCTCAGCGATCTAGTGTGGTATACAATTAAAAATAGTTAATCAACATCAAATCTAAACCATACACTAAATTTTTCTCAATAATATAATTAAAAAGCACCACACCTATCGCTTAAAGTGTATATCAGCATATTTATTATTATTATTATTATTATTATATAATATTGTATATTTATACAATAAGTTAGGCATTAACACAATTATCTTATATAAATGTAATTAGTTGAAATAATAGGTTCATTATAAATTAATAGGTATTGTTATATCATAATTATTATTGAAACAAAATGGTTTTCTTTGTCAATTTTATTAAAATTGTTAGATTTTTTCCTTAACATTATAAATTTAAGCTATGTAATTTGCAAACTCTAAATATTTCCAAGTTTTTAAGAATTTTGTATCTATTTGTATATTCAAAAATCCAAATCACAAGGTCAGCAAAAATTATATCTTCCATTATGGAAAATGGTCATTTTGTGTATGTTACCATTATTATATCTCATAATAATACAATTTTTATTTAAATGTTTATTTCAACAACATTTTTCTAAAATTTTAATCAAAATTTAAATTACCATGGGTCAATACCATGGATTATTAGTAACACATGACTAATATCACAATGTTGATATGACATTTTTTTTAATTAATTAATTTTAAATTAATTAATTATAATAGCATAATTAATTTGAAAATAAATGTTAACTCTAAATACTACTATTCTAACCTATTTCATGGAAATGAAATCATAATTTATGAAAAGATTTTCTGAAATAGACCATTATAATTTCAATGTGAATAATGACAACCAATATATAGAATGCTCTAAGGCTATTAATACTTAGTGCAATATATGTCACCAATTAAATAATATACTTGCTTAAGTACAAAGAGTGACATATACTCTCCTATTTATTAATGCCCTTATAGCATTGTACGATAGCATATAAGTGCCAAAATGAATAACAGTTCTCTATTGACACGTTTTTGTATTAAAAGATTACCTGTGTATGGGTACAACAATATGACAATCATCCCAATACAAACCTTGTGAGATCGATCGTGGGGTCTATCGTTCTGAATGTGTTGATCGTTTTTTAAATCAATGGTGCAATTTAAAAGCAGTAATTACTGGCTTCCTGTGCAGTCTGATTTGAATGAGCGTTGCCACTATGTTTAAGGGGGCGCATTGCCATAAACCAAGTTGGTTAATAAAAGTGCACAATGCCAATCAAGTGATGATGCTAAAACCGATGAACCTGGCTTTTGATATATCTATATATTCTCCAAATCACATATTATTTCTTAAAAAATTGATTTCGTAGCCTTAAAGATAACTGTCTTCGATTCTAAGCAATCGCTTTTCACGCATTCCATTTTGTCCATCTAATTTCTAAATCAGCGGATGGGTATTTGAATTTAATGTATGGTGGGACAACACTAGTTGGATTACTTGTAGGACTCTAATATCATGACATCGCTTCTTAAAGATATTTCAGCGGGCTTGGCCTCCAAATCCCGAAGCTGCTGTTGAAATATCATAATCGCTGGAAATAAATACCAGCACCCATTTCTGTCTGGGTTTAAAGTGAGACCCCGTTAGTTAGACATCCCCGAGGAGTTTTGATTCCTCTAGGGCCAGAACTTCAGCGACAAGATATTTTGGAGCGAACTAGTTGTAAATCTGGACGCAGTGTTGGTTCCAACGGGTTTTCTTTTCTTGATTTCCTACCATGTCTATCTCGTCTACAAAATCAGGAAGCACCCAAATACCACGGTCATAGGATTCGAGAATGGCAACAGAAGAGTCTGGGTACAACAGATGATGAAGGTAATGACTAACATTATTATTAACAGGTTTCCTCGTGATTTTAGACATTAATAAACTATTTGTCCTAATTTTTCTAGGGTTTTGAAACTGAACAATTATTTGTAGAATATGCCGAATAACACTTGACTTGCTCTTGAAGTGTTGTCAAGCAACACATCTGCTCCAGTTTATCTGGCCAATTTCTTGTTGGAAATTTCTGTTAATTTCAAACACAAAAGAAATTGCACAGAGAAAAACCCTCTGTTTTCTTTTAAAACATGATCTTAATCATAAAAAAAAATAATTGTTACAAAATAGTCTTCTTTTACTCAGAGGGATTACAACAGGAACGCTTTAGTTCAGAAACTAATTTCACTATCTCAGAAAATTACAGTTTCAGCACTGCTTTCCGTTGCATAAAAAAAACTCTCTTTTAATTCTACACCACTGTCTCTGCCACTGCATTTTCATATATAATGAACAACACAAAAATATCTTACATACTTTTTTCTTGTGCCCATACTTCCGTAAAATAGAAAACAATAAAATTAAAAATTTCACCTACATTTACCAACCCCCGTAAATATCATTAATTACACGGCTGAAAATACCCTATCGGAATTTAATGTGTGGCCCATCACAAGATCGCACCATCGCATCTGAAGAAAAGAAAAGATGTGCCGCCATTGCCATAACCGTTTGAAACATTCGATTTGTCATGTGCGATCAGATCGCATCGCGAAATCGGAATTGCAGACAATAGAAGGGACGCAGCGAAGGTTAACAAGGAAATGTGCGATATGCGATCTGCGAGTTGATCGCATCGCAAGAAACTCAAATGGAGGTTTTCTAGAAACAGAACATTGTGGTCGCTGTCACTCCATGGCAGCTTAAATTATCATTCCAACACTCCCCTTTAATTTCAACTGCTGGGTTTTTCTGCATACCCAGGCATTTCCTGAAATGATCAAAACTCTTATTTCCCAATGGTTTTGTCAAGATGTCAGCTAACTGATCCTCTCTTCTGCAATGCTGCAAAACAATCTCACCATTGTTAGCCAATTCATGTATGAAGTGAAATTTGGTATCTATGTGTTTTGTCTTTTTATGAAAAATAGAGTTTTTAAACAATGTTATTGCTGAGGCATTGCCACAACAAATGGTTGTGCCCTTTTCTTTTTCATGACACAAATCTCTGAGAACTCTTCTCAGCCACACTGCTTGGCATGTTGTTGCTGTTGCTGCCACATACTTTGCCTCTGTTGTTGACAAAGACACAACTGATTGCTTCTTGGAAGCCCATGAGATGGCTCTCGATCCCATATGAAACACATATCTCGATGTGCTTTTCCTATCATCAACACTTCCAGCCCAATCACTGTCAGTGTAACCTGTCAACATGAAACTTTCAGAAGAGGAGTATAAAATACTAAACCCCTTCATTCCATTCACATACCTTAGAATCCTCTTGGTTGCCTGCCAATGAGTCTCTTTCGGTCTTTCCATAAATCTGGAGATTAAACTCACAGCGTGCGTAATGTCCGGCCTAGTTGCAGTCAAGTACATAAAGCTGCCAACTATGCTCTTGTACAATTTTGGATCAAAATCCTTGCTCTTGTCTTCTTTGGTCAATTTCAACCCCATTACAGTTGGAGTCACAGCTACCTTGTTGTTCTGCATGTTAAATCTCTTCAACAATGTTTCTACATATTTAACATGAGAAATGAAAACACCATTTTCACTTTGGTCTACTTCAATTCCAAGAAAATATCTTAAGAAGCCCAAGTTAGTCATTTCAAATTCACTTTTCATGACTGCTTTAAAATCAACAATCAGAGAAGCATCATTGCTAATAAAAATCAAATCATCTACATATAAAACAACAATAAGAATCTTACCGTCATTCTCCTTTATGTAGAGTGTGGGTTCACCATCACACTTATCAAACCAATTCTCAATCAGATAAGCATCTATTATATTGTACCATGCTCTTGGAGCTTGCTTCAGCCCATAAAGAGCCTTTTTTAGTTTGCAGACTTTATGTTCTTGGCCTTCAACTTCATAGCCTGGAGGTTGTTCAACATAAACCTCTTCTTTTAACACTCCATTCAAGAATGCAGATTTAACATCCATCTGATAAATCTTCCATTTGCATTGTGCCACTATAGACAACATTATTCTGACTGTTTCCATCCTTGCTACTGGTGCGAAGGTTTCATCATAGTCTTTGCCTTGTTGCTGCTTGTAGCCTTTCACAACAAGTCTTGCTTTGTGCCTGTTAATCTTGCCTTCGGCATTGCTTTTGGTCTTATAGACCCACTTAACTCCAATGGCATCTTTGCCTTCAGGGAGGTCCACTAACTCCCATGTTTTACTCTTCTCAATTGCACCAATTTCTTCATTCATTGCTTCAATCCATTTATTTTCATTTACAGCATCTTCAAAATGAACTGGGTCATCAACGTGACAATACAAAGCGAATAATGAATTCAGACTGGTATTGTTACTTACCTCTCCTTGTTCATAAATCTCATTCAGATTTCTAAATCTTGGTCTTCTTGGTGTGCTTGGAGTTCCATCCGAACTTAAGGGTATTTCGGATCCATGTGCTGTGCTTGGAGAAGCACTTCCTTGATTTCTCAAGGCTGTTTGAATTCCAGCTTGTGGTGTGGTTTGTTGTACTTGTTGTGGTGGAGGAGGAGCCACCAAGGAAGGATTATTTGCTGTTGTCCCTTCCTCCTCTTCTTCGTGAGACACAATTGCCTTCACATTCACTGTCTTCTCTAAGCTTCCATCCCAAGCTTCATCTTCAATGAACTGCACATCTTTGTTTACTATCAATTTCTTGGTGGATGGATTATAGAGTTTTTATGCTTTTGACTAATCACAATAGCCAATAAACACACACTTCTCCCCCTTACTGTCAAGCTTCTTCCTTAGCTGATCCGGTACATGTGCATACGCTACACAACCGAATACTCTCATGTGAGTGACAGTTTTCTTTTGACAACTCCATGCTTCTTCTGGTATTTTGTTCATGACAGCTTTAGTTGGGCATCTATTCAAGATGTAAACTACACAAGCGACATCTTCTACGCAATACTCATGCGGCAAGTGTTTTGCCTTCAGCATACTTCTGATCATGTCAAGAATGGTCCTATTCTTCCTTTCAGCAACATCGTTTTGCTGAGGTGTATACTTCACGGTGAACTAATTTTGTATGCCATTCTCTCTGCAAAAATGTAGAAAGTCTTTGGAGATGTACTCTCCTCCTCTATCTGTTCTAAGAACATTGATATAATGCCCACACTCCTTCTCAACAAGAGTTTTGAAATGGCGGAATTTCTCAAACACTTCACTCTTCTATTTCAGCATATACACCCATGTCTTTCTGGTGTAATCATCAATGAAAGTTAAAACATTTATTTCCGGAAAATGATGGTGTTTACATCGGTCCACACACATCAGAGTGAACAATTTCCAAGGTTGCTTTTGCCCTTATACTCTTTCCTGCTCGAAAGCTTTCTTTGTGTTGCTTGCCAAAGCTGCAGCCTTCACAAACGTTGTTCAGTTTCTCGATCAATGGAAATCACTTTATCATTCCCTTTCTGTGCAACAGATTCAAGCCTCCAAAATTGAGATGTCCAAATCTCAAGTGCCACAACCAATTCTCATCTTTCACTTGTTCCTGAAAGACTTCTTCTATTACAGCTGCAATAGTTCTTCCTTCCTTCAAATATGCCCTCAGTTTGAGAGGAAACATTCTATTGCTAGTCATCTGCACCTGTGCAGTGATCTTCTTACTTGGAGGTATGTCTCTGATTGTACACATATCATCTTTGAAGAACACGTTGTAACATTTGTTAATGAGTTGTCCAATGCTCAAAAGATTACATTTCAAACCAGGTACATAGTATACTTTTGGCATAATCATTTATTCTCCATTTCTTGCTCGGATACTGACTCTGCCCTTACCCTTGATAGATATCTTACTATCAGTTCCTGTTGTTACCTCAGATTTCACATTTTCATCCAGATTGCCAAACATTGCAATATTTCTAGTCATGTGATTACTACAACTTGAGTCTAAAAATAAAAAATCTTCTTGCTTGTCTTGTGCAATGTTACATGTTAACAGCACAATATTTGGATTCTTATCTTCTTCATTTGCAAAATTAACATTCTGCCTACTATTCATGTCATTTTTTTTTTTCTACATTCATTGGCGTAGTGCCCATATTTCTTACAATAATGACATTGGACTTGGGATTTGTCATACCTTTGTCCACGAGCTTGTTGTTTGCTTGAACCTTCATCTTGGTTCTGATTGCAGCTCTTTCCGTTTGTGTTTGCAGGATTATTTCTGCCTTTGTTTTGGCTTCTTCCACGACTTCTATTATTTGCTCTGCCTTGACCTTTTCCTTAGCCAAAAGACATATGAGTCTTGAATGCTTGCTCAAAAGAGGAATCTGTTCTACTCAATCTATGTTCATGAGACATCAGAGAAGCAGTGAGTTCATCTACTGTGAACTATGAGAGATCCTTTGTTTCTTCTATTGCTACCACAATAGCTTCAAACCTTGAGGGTAAATTTCTCAAGATCTTCTCTACAATCTTTCTTTCTTCAAGAATCTCACCATGAGATCTTATATGGGTTATCAACCTAATAACCCGAGTGAAGAATGAATCTATTGTATCAGATTCCTTCATGTTGAGTGTTTCAAAGTCTCTCCTCAACATCTGCAACTTTGCAGTCTTCACTTTCTCCATGCCTTGATAGTAGGTTTTGAAAATACCTCATGCCTCTTTGGATTTTGTTGTTGCTGCATTCCATGGAAAAACACTTTCATGTACTGATTGGAAAAAGAAAAAAGAGGGCTTTGACATCCTTCTTCCTGTCACTCTTCAACTGGTCCCTTTCTGCTACTGTCAAAGCAGCCAATGTTGTTGCATCTACAGGTTCAGCATAGCCAGTTTCAACCAGCTCCATATTCCTTGAGAAGCAAACAATGCTTTCATTGTTATGGACTAATAACTGTGATTTTCCCCATTAAACTGTGGCAGTTAAGAATTTGCCAAACGAGTTGCAGTATCTACCATCTTAACCTGTATAAGTAAAGAAGAGATACTAACTGTATAACAAAACAAGTAAAGAACTTTTTCTGCTGGAGAAAAAATCTGCTCAATAAGCTTCTTACAGCTCCTACAGTTGAAAAAAACAAACTCTGTTTTTGACTCACAGAGTGCCTAGATGAGCTCTGATACCATGTTGGAAATTTCTGTTAATTTCAAACACAAAAGAAATTGCACAGAGAACAACGCTTTGTTTTCTTTTAATACAGAATCTTAATCATAAAAAAAAACTGTTACAAAATAGTCTTCCTCTACTGAGAGGGATTACAACAAGAACGCTTCAGTTCCAGAAACTAATTTCACTATCTCAAAAAATTATAGTTTCAGCGCTGTTGTGCGTTGAAAAAAAAAAAAAACAACTCTTTTAATTCTACACTACTTTATCTGCCATTGCATTTTCATATATAATGAACAAGACAAAAATATCTTACATACTTTTTTCTTGTGTCCATACTTTCGTAAAATAGAAAACAATAAAATTAAAAATTCCACCTACATTTACCAACCGCTGTAAATATCATTAATTACACGGCTGAAAATATCCTATCAGAATTTAATGCGTGGCCAATCACAACATTGCACCATCGCATCGGATGAAAAGGAAAAAATGTGCTATGGCTGCCATAACCGTTTGAAACATGCTATCAAATCGCCTTGCGAAATCTCAATCGCACACAATAGAAAAGACGCAACGAAAGGTAACAAGGAAATGTGCGATATGCGATGTGCGACTTAATCGCATCGCGAGTAACTCAAATGGAGGTTTTCTGGAAACAGGCCGTTGCAGTGGCTATGCTCCACGGAAGTTTAAATTATCATTCCAACATTTCTCAATCACGATCAGCTCGTTTATTGGCACCATCGTGGCCTTTTCCACAAGTAGCAACAACTCCAAATCCAATCGCCTGATAAATGGGATATTCTTCGGAAGTCAAAGTTCCTCAATGTTTTCTATCAAATATGTGAGCCTGCTGCTTTGTTTCCTGGTAGCCTTCATATCTCATGTATAGTGCGTGAGTTATTACACACATGTGAACTTTCTCCTCAATGCGCCGAATTCAATTGTCCCTGTATATTATGTCGAGAAGGCAGTGGTCAGAGCAAGCAATTTCTGGTCACTGGGGATAAGGGCCTACTACTTTGCGTTTCCACTGCTACTGTGGATCAGTGATTCCATAGCCACGTTTGTTAGCTCCTTAGGGATGATCTGTTTTCTATGTTTTCTTGACTTTACTACCAATCCCGTTCCCGCTTTTGGAATTGAATCGTCTTCAAAGCTTTTACAAGACACTGTTCTGGATATTGGTTACGGGACTGAGTCGAGCACCGGCCTTCCACATGACGTCTTACCCAGCCGGGTGGAAATGCCATGAAGAAAGTTTTGGCAATCCGGAGAAATCGTGTTCATGGTTGGTTTTATGTTGAAATAATTTAGAACCTGTTATTGCTTTCTTTAGGTACATTGAAATTTTTCCTCATTTCCCATCTAAATTAACGCCGAAAATGCTCATTCCTTAACATAGATCAATGGCAATGACAGCTTATTTCACAAAACCTAATCGACAGTGAAAGTGGATGTGAAAAAAACCGGCTGAGATTCATATTATTAAAATTAATATTTATAATTTGATTAGAAATTGCATGGAGTGATAAGCGGTACATATATTCCTAAACGATTATGTAATTATAGATGCAATCGAACACATATAATAGGGTAATAAACTATATAATCACAAGGAAATATTCATTTATTATTTATTATTTTTCATTTTATGGTTAAATATTGATCATGAAGGTTAGCAATAGTTATGTTATTCAAACGCAATAGTTATGTTACTCAACCACAATTGACCATATACAACTTTGTGTAAACAAGGTTAACAAAAAAATGTCTTAATGTGGAAAATAAAAACCAATATGACAATGTGCTAAGGAGATATTGACGTCAAAATGTAATAAACAAAAGTTGATTTCGTAATGTTGATGAATATAATTCAATGTCAGAATGTAATGAAAAATGAAGATTTATAATATGATAAGCAAATATTGATAAAACATTGTGACAACAAATGTCAATGTTGCAATATGACAAAAAAAAATTGACACCACAATGTGGTGCAGAAATACTGACTTTGCACGTGATCAACTAAAATTAACATCACCTTATGACAAACAAAATCAATGTCAAAAATGTGATAAGTACAAGTTGATGCTATATTTCACCAAAAAAAAAAAGATGGATGTGGCATGTTATAAGCAAAATTTACCATTGAAATGTGAACAATATATCAACATTGCAATGTAATGAATAAAAACAACATCAAAGTATCATGAATAAAATTGATGTTCAAATGTGATCCAAATTCGAAATCGCATGTTAGGAGCTAAAAATAAGTGCCACAATGTGAAGAACAAAAATAAACATTGCACGTGACAGAGAAAATAAATGTTACAATCACAAGGTTTAATAAGTTTACGAAGATAACCTAGGTATACCATGTTGACCATGATTGAAAAAAATTGGTGTTACAATCTAACAAACAAACCAAATGCCATAATTACTAGGTTGACCTAGGTTTATTAGGTTTACTATGTTTACCACGGTCTACTAGGTTTACTTGGTTTACTAGTTTGACATAGGTTTATTGATTTTACAAGGTTGACCAAGATTTAATGTAAAAAATCTTGTGGATTCACAAGCTAATGTAATTTGCTAAAGCAAGAGACAAGAATCCACTTCTACTCTTTACAACGGAAGTACATAAACATCAAGAAAACAATAATCAATAGAGAAAGAGAATCAAGGGCACATAACACAATAAATATCTAGGGAAAACAACAACTCAAAACTGCATTATTACTTTTGCATTAATCTAGAAGATTAAGATGAAATTACAATGCTTGCTCTATCTAGAACAATCCCAACACTCTACAAATTCAATCTCCAACTCATAAGAAAGCTTAAGGCAAAATCTTAGCCTCTTCACAAGATCTACGAGTCGCTATTCTAAATGTATAATTACTATGGAGAATAGCTTGTATTTAAAAGGAAATAGAGCCTCTAAAAACAGTGCAATCCCTCAAGGATAAGTTCCTGATTGCATACACTATCAGTGCAACTAAAAAAAATTCTAAAACAAATAGTACATTGTCCCTGCACTCTAGTCTCAACTCTATCTTACTCAGAATTGATATGCATGAATTTTTGATGAGTAAATATTCAGTTAACTAGAATAGCACTCTTAGAGTTCATCAGTTCCACCACTAACTCTTCACTCAATATTAGTTATTTCAATCAGCTTAAGAACTAATTTAACTGAAATCACTCATGAAATTGAGTCTTCTATTTTACAACTCACAATTAACTCAGACTGGACTCTTACAATGTAGGCAGAACATATACATGACTTCAAAAAGACTTCCAACTCCAATTTCCTAAGTTAAGTAAGTTTAATAAACTCAAATTAACTATTTTAAGTTGCTATGAGAATAGAATTCGAATTGAATTCACAGTTTAATTCAAGGACAAATTAAACTAGAATTTCTTGTTTCCATTTCTCAACGCTCCCTCTTAACGAGAGAGGGATTATCAACTACCCCGATCTTGTCTCTGTGAAGCTCGAATTCACATCTTGACAATGTCTTTGTCAAGATGTTAGCATCGTGCTCCTCTATGGGAATGTAATCTAAGAACATGATCCGCCTCGATACACAACCTCTGAGATGACGATATTGGATATCAATATGCTTGGACCGATCATGAAAGGCTCGAATTTCATATAGCTTGATACAACTATGGTTATCACAATAAATTAATGTCAGGTTCATGTGTTGACCAAGGAAACCAACAAGGATATTTCTCATCTAGATAGCCTCACATGTTGTCTGACTTGCAGTCATTTACTCTGCCTCTACCAAAATAAGCCCAATTGGTCTCTGTTTCCTATTGTATGAAGAAACTGCCATTGACCCAATACTAAATATCCTTCCTGATGTGCTCTTCCTGTTAGATTGACTTCCTACTCTATCTTCATTAGTGAAGCCTTGAATATTCACTCCCTCTGTCCATTTGTATCATAACCCAAACTTAGTAGTGCCTCTGAGGTATCTCAATACTTGCTTTGTCACCTTCCAATACAGCTTGGTAGGCCTAACCATCACTTGAATAAGTTGGTTAACTGGATAGGACATATCCGGTCGTGTTTTCATCAAGTACATGAGTGAACCCACAAGTTTCCTGTAAATAGTAGCTTCCACTACTTCCCCTGAAGTAGCATCCTCCTTCCTCTAGTTACTAACTAGAGGATTCTCCATGGGTTTACTAGTTTCCTTCTGGAATCTTCTGAGTATCTCGTTGGCATACTTGCCTTGAGATACAAACAACTCCCGATCTCCCTACCATACCTCCATGCCAAGAAAGTAATGCATGAGCCCCATGTCCTTCATCTCAAACTCTCTTGCAAGGTCCTCCTTGCAAGATTTGATGAGCTTCTCATCACCTGATAGTATGTGATCAACTACATAAAGTATAATGATCAACAACTTACCTTACACCACTATGTGATATAGGTTCATATCTGCTTCACTCTTTGTGAAGCCCAACCCAGTGAAGTAGCTATCTATCATGGTGTACCAAGCACGACGTGCTTGCATCAGCCCATACAATGCTCTCTTGAGTTGGCACACATGTGACTCACGGTCTAAGGTTTCAAAACCTTTGAGCTGCTCTATGTACACCTCTTCCTTATGCATGCCATTGAGGAAGGCATTCTTCACATCCACCTAATGGATCTTCCAACCCATCTATGTTGATGGTGCCAAAACAGATACGATTGATGAGTACCTTGTAGCAGAAGAAAAGGTATCATCATAGTCAATCCCCTCTACCTTTGAAAAGCCATAGGCCATAAATCTAGCCTTATGCTTCTCCACATTGTCCCCTGCATATTTCTTTACCTTGTAAAGCCAACAAGAATTCACAACTAACTTGTCCTCTGGTCCCAATACCACATCACAAACAATGTTTTGAACTATGGAGTCATGCTTGCCCACCATCACATCAACCCAAACCTGCTACTGCACTTCTTCCTAAAAGGAATATGGCTTTGTCACAACACATGCACCCATAATTTCCATGCATCCATTGTAACTCTCTGGTGATCTCCTTTGTTTGGGTTGAGAAGAGGGTTCTCCCGCATTCTCGCATGCATCATCCAACAATCTGTCAGCCTCTCTAGTGTGCTTTCTTCCCTCTTTGGAAGACTATGCATGAGTGGATGTCTCCACTCTCTGAACCTGTGCATATGGCTTCTCCACATCAATCTGAGGTCTCTCAACCTTACGAGATAAAAGCTCCTGATCTACATGTATCTCAAGCTCCCTCTCAAGGGATACTCGCATGGCCTTTTCCTCCTCGAACCTAATATCCTTGTGAATCACTGTCATCCAACTAGTAAGCATGTACATGCGATAGTTGTGGGGTGTATAAGTCTACCCCACAAATATCCCCAACTTTATTGTTGGCTCAACCTTCTTTGTTGCATCGTCTGTCACATAGTAATAAACTGATGACCTAAAAGTCTTGAAGTGACTAACATCTTGCCTCTTACCAAAATAAGCCTCCTCTGGTGTCTTCACAAGTATTCAATGTGGGTTGTAGCTCTGAACATAAACCTTTGTGTTGCATGCCTCAACCCACAAGTGTAGTGGTAGTCCCTGATCGTGCAACATCACCTTTGTTTCCCCTACTATGGTCCTGTTCTTCCTCTTGGAAACTCCATTTTGTTGAGGTTTATGGGGTGCCGTCAACTCTCATTTAATCCCTTTCACTGCACGGAAGTTATTAAACTCATTGGAGACACAATCACCACTGTTATCACTCCGTAGATCTTTAACCTTCTTGCGAGATTTTCTCTACCAATGTTTTGAACTCACAAAACTTTGTGAAAGTTTGATCCTTTTTCTGCATAAAAAATACCCAACATTTATGAGAATAGTCATCAACAAATATAAAAAAATACCTATGTTTGGTCGTGGATGCTACCAAGAATGATCCCCACACATCTGAATGGATTCTCTCCAGAATAGACTCTACTTGACTATCTTTGTTTTCAAAGGAAGTCTTGCTGTATTTTCCCAAAGTACAACCCTTGCATCTATCAACTTTCTCAATCATACCTTTGGGAAGACCGGTAGAGATTTCTTGCAATATCTTCAAAGCCCCGTCATGCGAGTGGCCTAATCACCTGTGACACAACTCACCGATGTCTCAGCTCAACAGCTTTTCCACTTTTGAACTCGAGGTAGCACAATCCTCTACCTCTGTCTTATAGATATTCTGAACTCGAATCCCTATCTTCCTTACTTGAACGGTGGCTATGTGTCTAAGGAATACCTTTCCTTTTGAAAAGATCACATCATAGCCTCTATCCTCAAGGATGGAAAAAAATACCAAGTTCTTCATCACTCCGGGTACATGCATAACATTCTTCAAGGTGAGTGGAGCTACATGCCCTGTCTGAAGAGTAATAGTGCCACACCAGTAACACTATGTTTACCATCATTACCCATATCGATATGCATCTTGAGATATTTCTCCTCCAGTTCACTAAATAACTCTTTGTCACCATTCATGTGCAAAGAAGCTCCACTATATAAGTACCAAGCATCTCCCATCATTGAAGACACCATGCATGCAATGAGGGAAAAGCCTAATTTAGATTGGGAGGTGAAAGCCTCAGCCGCTGCTCCTCCTAAGGACTTCACTTTTGACTTCTTAAATGTACAATTTGTAGCAAAGTGACCAATCTTGTGACAATGAAAGCATTTAACTTTCATAATGTCCTTCTTACCTCCATGATAAGAATATGATTTGGAATGAGAAATTTTACCTTTCTCCTTCCTTGCCTTAATCGCTAAGTCATAGTTATCTTCATCATCAGTCTTTGATGAAGAGCCATCCATGGTGTTCCTCCTGATCTCATCCTACATCAAATTCGACCATAGTTGTTCCCAATATGGCAACTTCTCCCGACCTTTGACAAAGTCCTAATAACTATGACAACTCTTTGGGAGTCCAAGAAGAGCAAAGCTCACCATATCCTCCCTGGCAACTATGATTCCAACACTTCCAAGTTCATCCCGACATTGACTGAACTTCATCAAGTACTTTGGAATCGTCTCGCCTTTCTCCATCTTGATCTTACGAAGTTTATCCTTTAGTACCAACTTCCTTTCATCGCTGCAATTCTGATACAAGTCTGTCAATTTTTTCCACATAACATGTGGGTTTTCATTTCCATGGAGACTTGAGACAATATGATCTTGAACTCCCTCAAGGATTATCTACCTTGCTTTCACCACACACTTCTTCCATTCAGCCAAGTTCTGTGCATCAGTATCTGTTGGCTTAGGAATTACTTGTTCAACAAATTCCTTCAAGTCATTGTCCTCTAGCACAACATCCATCATGTCCCTCCACGCCATGAAATTTGAGCTGCCTTCCAAGGCATAATCAAGCCTCAACCCATGGAACACAATCTATTGATCCTGAAATATGTATGAAAATTTGACTTCCACCTATAACCCAAAAAGTCAAAACGTCGAAATCTCCTCTAGAGAGATTATTTTAAATCAACGATATCTCCCTCATCTGAAATCCCATTTGCCGATATTTTTTTGAATCTGGGTATCTTTTCCGAAGGATTCTAGATCTGCAATTTGTTTCTAAAAATTTTGCACATAAATTCTCAGATATTCTCTACAAACTCTCGGCCCAAAAAACAATATTGCTCTAATACCATGTAGAAAATCCTATAGATTCACAAGCTAATGCAATTTGCTAAAGAAAGAGACAAGAATCTACTTCTACTCTTTACAACGAAATCCCATATACATCGAGCAAACAATAATGAATAAAGGAAGACAACCAAAGGCACATACCACAAAAAATATCTAGGGAAAGCCATAGCTCAAAACCCCACTATCTGTTTTGTATTAATATGGAAAATCAAGATGAAATTATAATGCTTTTTCTCTCTAGAAAAATCCCAACACTCAGCATATCCAATCTCCAACTCATAAGAAAGCTCAAGGTCAAAGCTTAGCCTCTTCATAAGCTCTCCAAGTCTCTATTTCAAATGTCACATAATTCCTATGGAGAATAGCTTGTATTTAGAGGGAAATAAAGGCTCTAAAAATAGCGCACTCTCTCAAGGATTAGTTCCAGATTGTATGCACTATCAATGCAACTTAGAAAAATCTAAAATAAATAGTACACAGTCCCCGCACTCCAGTCTCAACTACGTCTTTCTTAGAACTGACATGCATGAGTTTTCACTAAGTAAATATTCAGTTAACTAGAGTAGCACCGGTGGAGTTCATTAGTGTCACCACTAACTGTTAACTCACTATTAGTTCCCTCAATCAGTTTGAGAACTAATTTAATTGAACTAACTCATGAAACCAAGTCTTCTATTTTAAAACTCACAATTAACTCACACTAGACTCCTACAAAGGAGGGAGAACATATACATGGCTTCCAAAAGACTTCCAACTTGAATTTCCCAAGCTAAGTAAGTTTAATAAACTTAATGTAACTACTTTAAGTTGCTATGAGAATAGAATTCAAATTTAATTCATAGTTTCAACTTAATTCACAGTTTAATTCAAGGAAAAATTAAACTAGAATTTCTTGTTGCCATTTCTCAACATTTACTAGGTTAATATGTTATGTTTACGTGGTCCATTAGGTTTGTTTATCATATTTAATAAGATTGATAAATCACGTTTACTAGGCTTTAAATGGTTGATATGTTGGGTTGATGAACATATAACATATATTATGTTTGCATGGTTTACTAGGTTGATTTTTCATTTTTAATAAGGTTAATATATCAAGTTTACTAGGTTTTACAAGGTTGATATATAGGGTTGATGAACATATAATATATACTAGTTTTACTATGTTGACCTAACTTTATTAGGTTTCCTAGCTTTACTATGATTAATATATTAGGCTTAATAGGTTTATATGAAGTTTACAACATTTATTAGATTTACTAAATAAATATATCACATTCACTAAGGTTGATATGTCAAGTATATGCTCAACCTAGTAAACCTAGTAAACCATGAAAATATATCTTAAATAGGTTAGTCATACTCATTTATGGTTAAACATTGATAATCATGGTTAAACATGTTCTCGCAAAGTCAACCTTAGTTTTACATAGTTATCTATGGTGGGACAAGCTAAAGCATGGGAAATCATGGTCACCATGGAGACCCATCCTAGAGCATGGTAAACAAGTTCACTTATTCTCAACCCAATGAAACTAAACTAGTAATGGCCAATTATGGTTCTTCATGGTCAACACAATGAACCATGACTAACATGGTCAGCCATATACATATATAGTTACATGTTGACAAAACATGGTCAAACATATACATTTATAGTTAAACATAATATTAAGTCAACAATGGTTAAACAACCTGAACAATGGTTAAGTAGCCTCAACAATGTATAACCATGGTCAACTAGCTCAACAATGATCATCCATGGTCAATCCTCTTCAACTATGATCAACGAGCATCAACCATCATATATCGTGGTTAACACTTTTTAGTCATCCTCAACCATTTTCAACCATAGTCAACAATATTGAAGTCTCAACAACCATAGTCAATCACGATCAACCCTAATCAACAAAATCTTCCATATGTAGTCATAGTTGATTAAAGTCAACCATTACCAATGATATTAAATGATGGTTGAACCAAAGTCAACATGGGTCAACCATCAATGGTTAATATGGTTACTTTTATACAACATGGTCAACCATATTCAATTTTACTTCAACTTTGACAATCATGGTTCACCATGTTCACCTATAGTAACATATTGTATCAAAGCTCATTTAGAGATTTATAATATTCATGGTAAATTGATATTAAATATCCATGAAAAAAAAATTCTATATTTTTAAATGTATACATTTTTAATTTATATATTAATATTTTTATAAATATTTAAACTCTAGATCTACCAAGTGATTGAGAGGGATCAATCTCTTTTCAATGTAAAAGAGATTTGCATTTTAAGAAATATAGTCCCTCTCCCACACTTACTACATCTAAAATTAAGAGATCTAAACTAATTCTATTGTTATTTATAATTTTATAATTATTAATTTTAGGTTATTTATTTTATTTCAACTAAATTAAAATATTTACCTAATATTACAACTTTTTGTCCATTTTTATCCAACTAATTGAAGGAGTAAGTCTAAACACTACTTAATAATAATTTTGATGAAAATACCAATACATCAAACATTATTTTAATTTATATAGTAATTAATTTATATGACGATATTAATATATCTCAAATCTCACACACTAAACTCAAAGCATGGCAAACGATTATCTTTATAGAGCATAAACTGAGTTCCTTCGTAAAGGAATCGGACATGAGCATTTAGTTCATTAGAAGGCTTTGAATTCAATTCTCAATGGTTAGTGGTCCTTACTTTTATTTACGTTCATGTTTATATACATATGCTATATATAGCCTAAAAGCTCAAAACTCTACTGCTACTGTATATCACCCAACGGGCAAGGCTTTCTTACCAACATCTTATAAAAGTTTTCTATCATTTGGTGCAAACAAATACTAAGGCGCGTTGATCCTACGCATGGAAAATTTGGGCACGATATTGTGTTTTTAAACGTTACCTTTTCTGGAAAAATAGTATTTCAGCATGGAGTAGTTTCGGGGGATTTAGACAGTTTTTCATATAGGCTTTCGATAAATTTTGTAATTTTCAATTGTTGAATTTATATTTCGTTAAAACTTGTAATTTTAAAGAGTTGAATTTATATTTTAAAAATAGTCTTACATAAAATTATATTTCTTTTTATTTATAAATATATAATAAATCATTACAATTTCACTTAATATTAGTATTATTAAATTATAATAAAAATTAGGAAAAAAAAAACCTGCCAATTAAACTAGGCCGACTACAACACTTCAGTAGAAAAAGTTTTATGATCTGCAATTTGATCGGAGGTGAGGCTTAGAGAGCCTTACCTCTTAGCTAGATTTTCAAATAAAACGTCACTAAAAAACAAACGAATTAAACAGAATCACACATGCTAAGATAAAGGACTTTATATTCACTTCTATTATCATACAGCTTGATAGCATTTAAAAGAGATTTGCAAATATATATTTTAGAACATGTAAGTTATTAAATAGGAAAATCTAAATACATTATTTAGATATTTTTTTCCTTTATGTTTGTTTCATTTTTCATTAGATGTTTCTATTGTGAGCTAGCCAACATGGCTGCCTAATTAGTCCTGGGTGAGACAGAAAGCACCCACTGCCTTCTACCCCTGGTTTAAGTGTAAAGCCATGGCTGAAATGATTTTTTGATGTTGTTGGAGTTGATGTGATGTAATGTTGATTGTTGATGAAATAGTAGGTGCCTACATAGCTTGGGGTTGGAGGGAATGTGTCTAAATAAACCCGAGCCATATGCTACTAAGCGGAAATTGAAGAATGTGCAGCAAGTGCGTACCAAAGTGAGGTGGGAGGGCATGTCCCTAAAGGCAATCTACTCTAAATGTTGCTCCTGATATAAAAACTCATGGATTTTGTGTGTGGTATTGAAACAGGCCACACTAGAGATATACCCAAACTATAAATGTGTTGCAGGCTTGTAACAAAAGTGGCCATGGGTGTTGTATATGTTGTGATGAGCCAAAAGAATGGAGGCATCGTAGCTAGGGATTGTTTGAACAAAAATACAAATATTAAGAAAGAAAGCAAATGTAGAGTGGTTGTAAAATAAGAACTTGTAGCTGGTGGAAAAGAAAGGAGGGCATTAAATAAATGAGCATTGAAAAGAAAGAAAACATGAAGCCTCAAAGAGTGACTTATTATGATACAAATTGATTTGCAATTTGATGAGAGGTGGACCTACTTGTTATGATACAAATTGATCTACAATTTGATGAAAGGTGATGCTCTCTAGCCTCATCTGCAATTTGATGGGAGGTGAGGCTCTCTAACCTCACCTCTCACCTAGATCTTCCAAAAACTTGACTCAAAAACAAATGAATTAAATAGTATCACACATGATAAGATGAATTAAATAGTATCACACATGATAAGATGAAAGAATCTAACATCCACTTCTATTATCATGAGGTTGGATAGTCTTTTAAAGAAATTACAAATTCTTATTTTTGTTTGAATTTACAAATAACAAAAGCTAAATACATATATTGCTTTCTTTCCTAAAAATAGATATTTCCTTCCTCATTGGATATTACTATTATGAACAAGATAACCTAAAAGCTCATTCTACCTCGTCAAAAACAACCTAATAAGAAACCAGCCCCATCAAGAAAACCCATTTATATAAATCAATATACGTACATTTTTGTTCAATGTAATAAACTGATACATGTAAAATTTGCATATAGCATCACGCAATGTTTATCAATCTATTGATTTTTGTTAGTGGTATAATCATGAATATTTTTTCGTAACCCCGTTCATGTATTCATGGTTGGTTTTAGCCTTCTCCAAAGAAACTCTTTCGAAGTTGTTCCGCGCCTCCACCCCACCTTTGGTACGGCGAAATTAAGATTTTTTTTGGGTCAACTCTTATTCTTCACTAGTCTAAATTAAGATTTTTTTTGGGTCAACTCTTATTCTTCACTATTCTGAATGAATGAATGGATTTTAAATGTTGAAAAATATCATTCCCATGACACATTCTAACAAATAATTTTATGTAAAACTCATCCCGATATATAATAATAATAATAAAAAAAAAAAAAAAAAAAATCTTCAATGAAAAACCAAAGCCAAAGATTTAGAATACAGTAAACTATGATTTCTTCCCCGGAGAATAACAGAATACAGTAAACTATGATTTCTTCAACGGAGAATAACAGTACTCTATTGGAAGGCAACCCTTATCCCAATTAAAGATTCTAGGAACACACTTGACATTGGTGTTGATTATTAGAACTTGGTGTGGTTGGAAAACTTTCAGTCTAAAATCCATATTATACTCTGTGAAGTGTTACCTTTAGTACCATTCCATTGTCTTCGTGCTGTTCAGTGAAGATTTTGAGAAATGAAATTAGAATTACCCGGCTATACTGTTTCTATAGTGTTAAGCCAGTGTCGAAATTGTTAAACAAAACAAGCAATTTAATGTTTTTAATGAGTTTTTAAAATTATATATGATGAAAAGATATCAAACAATAATTAAAAAGAAAAAAAAGCATTATATTCATGAATATCAATATCATGAATTGTTAATCTTTTAAGAGATTCTGGAGGTTAGTTTTGACTTCTAAAACAAAATTAAATAATACAATTCGTGGAACTCATGCTCCTAAAATTTTTATGAATCTCTTATTTTTGTGGAAAACATTGCGGGGAAAACCTTTCAAATGTTCATATACAGGTTGAAATGTTCTTTTTATATGGGTTAAGTAAATTGCAAAGAAGAAGTATAAGGACAATAAAGTTAGAAGGATAAAATCTTGAAAATCTTAGAGCTTATCCTCATTCCCTAAACCATCATTGTTTTTATTCTTAAAAATGGGAATAAAAGTGATCCCTACTAGGGCCATTATGATTAGCTACTTTATAACTCATTTTTAAGGAATTATTTTAGTAAAAAATATAATTATATGGTATGGGAGTTTCGTAAAAGAGGCAAGGGATAAGTTGGATTTATGAGATATCATTAGATTGAGGACCACTTTGTTTCATTGAGGATCATTATGGAAGAGTTTCAATAATAAAACCGATATCTGTTTTGTTCATTTGATTTTAGAAAATATTTTGATTTATCAAAGGCTAATCTTTGGAATAACTTGGAAGAGCTAAAAGTTCCTAATGAGTTGAGAACTACTGCCTTAGGACTATATAAAAGTATTATTTCCCTGTTTACAAACATTAATTGTTACATAGGAGTCAAACAAGGATTCTCGTGTTCCCTAGTCCCTTTGGTATTTAAATTAATAAGCTAGAATGTTGGTTGGAAGAAGTTAGCTCTAGTAGCCTGAATCTTGCTAGTGTAGTCATTATATATCTTTTTTATGTTGAGGATATTGTTCTAATGGCATGTAATGTATAGGAATTCAGTAATTATCGAAGAATCCTTAAGCAATTATTCTCTCTTATGGGTATGATTGTTAACATAGATAAAATAAAGGTTATGGTAATCAAATCACAAGAAATAACTTATGAAACTTTCATATATGCCAATGGTAGTTTGTAGGAAATGCCTTCATTCAAATACCTTGGAATAAATACTCATCATAACATTAGCTGGAACTATTTTCTTGGAAAGAGGATAAATTGTGGGTGGAAATTTTACTGTGGAATTGGTAGACCTTCGGTTACTAGGTAAGAAGAAAACTCATATTTGATACTCTCATCAATCTTTTTATCTTATAAGAATGTGAAGGTTGGGCATGAAATAACTACAGAAAATCTTGAAGTAGGATTTATCAAATCCAAAATAATTTTATAACTTATAATCTTAATACAAAAAACATACACTCTATCCCATCCTCCTCGCAGAAGCACGCCTCTCCCCCATTGAGTGCATTGTCTAATCATGTGATTAAATTGATTAATTGAGGTTGTTGGCATATTGTCATTCTAAAGATTTATTTATAATACACCAATCCTTTTATTATATTGAATCAAAAAAATCATAATGTTGACATCACACATTGGTGCTCCAATTCATTGAACTTAGAGGAGGCTCGTGGAAGAGAGTTCTTATTAAAATGAATTAGCTTCTCGCAACTTCCCAAAATTGCTTTGGATTAATTGATATCCCTTTTTTCCACATTGGGATTGTTTTCTATCCAATAGACATGATCTTTCTTTGCATTTTGGCTTCTAATAGAAAATTGTTTCTGGGATCGTTATAGTAGGGATGAACTCGAAACAATTTTAAGGACTACAAAACTATATACTTCCATGAAATTAGATTAAAATTTATAGTGGTTCCTAAACCTAAGGATTAATTCCAAATAGATCTAAACTAAGGATATCTATAACTATTCAAATGAAATATATACTAAGGGTTACCATAAACTAGGAAGCCTTAAGATTGTGCCTCTATATCATTCATTTCATTTGTCAACAAGCCTATTGAAGTAGCCTTGCCCAATTGTTTCCCAATTGTTGTAGGCTTAAGAAGACATAAAATAAATGATAGGAAAAATAGAAGGGTTGAAAAGTAAATCCCAAAAATGAAAATGATCTACTACAAGAAGGGAAGGAGCTAGTCTAATATGGATGGAATCCTACACCTAAAGATTATCAAATCAATCCAGTGATGTGCCTAACCCAAAAGGCTAGAAAATTCCCTTTATACCAAATCCTTATAGAAGTAGTTGATACCTAAACTTACGTAGACAATGTTGATGGGAGATCCAAAGAGAATTAACATCCATATTAATGTTGTCATCAACACAAAAACTGGGATGTCTTTTTGCCCAATTGTAACACCTACACACCATTATTCCATTGATGAAATGCATAATATAATGGGATCCTTCAATAGCTACAACAAAAAATAATGAACATATGGTTAAGGTACTACAAAGGATCCTCCAATCTCCTAAAGTAAGGTAAATGGAATGATGAACTATATGCCCACTAATGGGAGAATAACTGTGATGTGAAACCATAAATTTAAACTTACATTTGTGCAATATATAGCATGTAGTGTTACCCCTCATTTTTCAATAGTATTGAAATATCAATGTTTGAGGCTATGTTCTCCAACTTATTTTCCACATATCTAAAGTGTCTTTACACATGGAAATAGGAGGAATGTTAAAGGAAATTAGAATCCTTCTTAATACTAATGATAGTTTTTGTCAAGTTCATATAGTTTAGCATCATAAAGAATTCATGGATTTGATGTCAGCCATGGAAACTTTGTCATTTTTAAACAAGTTGACCCTTTCTTATGCAATCAATATGGATTACATGGTGAGTAGGCTTTTGCCTAATTGTACTACCTTGTCCTAATTCCTAGGCAAAATCAAATATTATTTTCATCCCAAGAGCCATACTTACTCCCCTCACTCTTTCCACCCTTACATATTTAAAGAAAATTTAAATTGTATAAATTTAATATTTTAAAAATGATATTACATATTTTATTAGTTTATGGCAATGGAAATTGTTAATTTATATGTTTTTTAAAAGATATATAAAATCCATATAATTAATATTTTAAAATTATGTGTTACATTTTTTATTAGCTTTTTCTATTTTAAATTATAAAACTTGTAGCATTACAAAATAAAATAAAATAAATCAAGTATGGGGTGTTAAGGATACATGTGAAGACAATACATAGCTAGAAAGGGGAGTAGTGAATGTGCATGGGATAGGGAAGAAAGGATAGAGGGATACGAGCCATATTAGCTTCATCTCAACATATTATGACTCTCCATAACTTGATTCCCAAGGTAGTATTATGGTAAGAATTCAATATTCAGACATTAAATTAGGCGAGTATGGAAGTAATAATGCTCAACTTTTGGTTTAATATATATCGAGAGTGTAGAATGGAGATTATAAATTAAAATGAAAAATTGGTAAACATTAGATATTTAAGATGTTAGTGTGTTAGTAGTTACACCAACTATGAATAAATTCCAAAAGTAGGAAGGCTTTTAGGTGATATTGATAACATAATGTTTCATTCACCTCTATATTTTCTAGGTGGAAATATTGGAGGAATTGGCCTGAATGGCCCATTTTAATGCTGGATTATATTTTGGTGATTTAGGATCTAAAAACTTCCAAATATTATTGTATGCATCCAATCACACAATTTGTAATAAAAAAATTCCAATAATAGATCACAACTCCTCAAAAATTTTCTACACACTCAAAATTTCAATGCTACTAGAAATTCACCCTTATCATAGATCACATGTAGATGCCATTCAATGGATGCCACATCAATCCATATTACTCACAGATGGGCTAGTCTTATATTTACCTTAAATAATATTCGAGAGGATGTAAAATAAAAATATTTATTAAGGGTTGATGTGTGCAAAAACCCTAACCCTAATCATAACCATAAATGGATATAAGACTATGTTAAACAATGAGAAATTTATTAATAATACATTGAATTGGTATTGAGCTATAAGTATGGTGCATAGATCCAACATAATATTATTTCATATAGTGTCATGGCTATAAGAAGAACAATATTCATTATTGAGAAAGTTTGGATGCTTGATAAAGTAAACCAACAAGGAATTGTCTCGAGAGATTTTGAAGGCTATACATTAGACTTATAATTTCTGAGTCCTTTGAAAAACGTTTGTGCAAAAATAAGTTGTCTAGTGAAATTTGCATCTCTTTTTTATTTGAATGCTCTATAGGTTAACTCTCATTGATAATGTTATTGAATATTAGTGGAAAATTCCTTATAATGTATCCCATGATTAAGATGCTATAGTAATTCTTGTGTTTTGAAGCATTTCAAGCTTCCAATTTGTCACTTTCTTTATTATTCTTTGAAAATAAAGTTCCTTTACACTTAATTAGTGTTGTTTATTTCAAGTTTAAACTATGCATGTCTCTATTATAATATAATATTATATAAATATTATATGATCATACACATGTTCCATCTCCAGCTATTAGTTTAATTATAATTTATTATATAGATTATTTTCTATTTTAACTACAATGTATCTACACTATATATTCACATTTTATTACATTTTATGTTTTTTTAAAATACAAGAGAGAAAATTTAGTTCGATGGAAGATACCATTCTTGACTATAAATTTCTCCTTAAATGGAATTGAGAATTTGGTAACTTCAATATTTTATTCTTAAAATTGATAAACATTAATATAAAGATCTTACTTTTGGACAACAGAAATTACATCTTTGGATTGTAATTTTCTATTCCATGTTGGAATATTGATTCCTACTTGTTTGAGTTGTGTCTTTCTATATAAAGAGTATGTTCCTATTCTATAGGAGTGGTTACCCTAATTTGGTGTGTGGTTGAGATATTCTCTCACGCGACAGATTGCATGTCCAAGATAGTTTTCCTACCTTGAGACAATACTCTGGTATATATGTAATTGCATATCTAATTAATTAAATATAGATTCCTTTATGGAATTTTAACATGGTATTAGAGCCCTTAAAGGCCTAGCCCCTCCTAGGCTTGGCCTGTCTTGGGTTGAGGAAGCTTGGCCCCTCCTGGGCTGAGGAAAATAAAGAGTTTGGTGTTTTTTGTGTGTGTGATTTTGGGTGTGCCGGGGACAGTGATGGCCCATGAGATCTGAGTGTTGTGTGTTTTGTTCACCGATCTGACTGGTTGAGTGCTCATTCTAAAAAAACTCTCTCATTGTGAGGAGTGGTTCTTTATTCGATTTGTGAAGAGCTACATTGCGATTTGGTGTTCGATGTCTTGGATTGAGCTCTTCGTTGATAGTTCTGGCTGTAGACTCAGCATCGTTCAAATACCACTTCATAATTTGGGGCCCTCTGATGCAAATTTATCCCGGTTGGTTGTACGAAAGAGACGCACCCGTGTTCAGGTTAGCGATCTTCATCTCAGCATTCTGAACAACTATTCCACACGATCTGGACTTCATGTGAAAGGGCTCCTTAGTGAAGGCCAGACACATTAACAACACGAGTCCTACCTCTGTCATACTATATCCCTAACCAAGATTGGCGTTGGGAAGTTATAGCCTCAATGCATCCTTCAACTCCTTTCCAAGAGGCTCAGTGTCGAACATCACAATCCGAATGAACAATAGATCATTGCCTTCCACCAGCATGTTCTTGGCAAAGGCGAGAAGTACGGGAAGCATGATAGGCACCACCGTGACCTTGAACCTCTACACCAGTTCCAACAGGTTTGCAATGTTGATCTTGTGCATGAGAAGAATAGCAAACCTGGCCCTGAGCGAGGAAAGTCATACAGAATTTAGCGAGAAGATATGAAACAGAGGGAGCACGCACAACACCACATCCTCAGAATGCAAATACATGTTAAGATTTTCACCATTGATATATGAGTGATTTGTTATCCCCATTCATTGTTCCTTTTTAGGATGATGTAGATGCATTCTAGTGCTTTGAGAGTCCTCTCTGAAGAATGTGACCAAATTTCCAGATGGAAGGTCCAGTTGGTGTGATGAAACAATTAGAAGCCATGGGAAGAATATTGCAGCTAACTTATATCCAATTATTCGAGAAGTTGGCTCAGATTGGCATCGAGAGCCTTCTCTTTACATTTTGAATGGTTCTTTTCCTCTTTCGCTGGGAGTTGTCATTCAATGATGCACTTTGTATGTGGGAAATGACGTGGGTGGTTGATTTTGTTAATTGCGAAGGAAAAACATGAGGAAAAGGTCGTGGGGAGATTTTCCATTGAGATCAAGGATATCTGGACAATGCCTTGCTCATGCAACCCGAGGTCTATTCCCCTCTTCTTTTAGTTAGGTTCAACTTGACAGAATTGGAGTTTGGGAAGGTAAACCCATTGAGCCTGATCAACTCAATGTAAAAGTGCAATTTATTAGAATGGCATATTTAAAAAAAAAAAAAAAACCAATGAGAAACAAATTAATGTGGTATTTATAGATGTTTTTGAATTAGAAGCATTGAGTTTAGCTAACTCAATGGAGGTTTTTTTGTTAGAATTAGCTACTCTAACAAATCATATAAGTGAATCCAAGATAATTAAATTAGAAATAGAAATAAGAGACCAAAGGTGCTCGGTGGTCAAGGTGAAGTGCAACAGCGATTTTTTCTGTAAACTTGGTAGATCTCTATTTTTTATATTTTCAAAAGAACTTTTCACAACCATTTGCTACTACAAGTGGTTTTCCTACCCGAAAGAAACTAGGTATCCACCTATCAGCTTGAAATCCTGTCCAAAATTTAAATAAGGTCACTGCTATCCATCTAGCATCATTGTATTGACTGTCTATTCTACTGTCTCTACTTATCCAAATAAAAATAAAATTAATTATATTGTTCATAGTCAAAACCATTTTTGAATCCAACTAGTTCACTGTGTCATTCCTCATGAAAGGATATTACTGGTGCAGGTGCATTTGTGCTGCATCCTGGCATTTCGCTTTGCTGCTCAATTCTCCATTTCAGGTATGTCAGAGTCTGTTCAATTCTACCCAGTGCTATGTTGTTTATGTATGCCTGGATCTCAATTGTCTCTATCTTCTGTAATAGTTCTGCACGGACTAGATCCTTTTCTTTGTTCTGATTTTGTGCCTCTATTTCTTCTCTTGTTGCATGCTCATTCTCTTGGTATAGGGTCATGGCCCGAGCCACCACATTCTTCATAATCCATTATTGCTATATGGTTTGCTTGAATAGTGAGTGCCTCCCATGAGTGGACCCTGGGTCTGGCACCATAGTTTCCCATTCATCCATGGGGATATCTCAGTATTTGAGATTGGCTCTTAAATCTCTCTCCCAACTCACAATAGCTCTAACTTCCAGCGGATTTCCTTCCATGTAGGAGTTGATGATTTTCTTCATGTGTTCCCCATCAGGTTTCCTGCCTCTTTTTTGGTTGTCCACTTATTCCCTCATCCTTCTTGGTTCCTCTGTTTCCTCTTTTTGGGGCCATTTTGCTGCTTATTTGGGTGTTGATGTCTTGCGTCTGGTGTGTTTTGTCTTGGTTAGAGTTCTTACTCTGGTGTATTGTATTACCTATCACAAAATCGATGCATTCATTAGCTTTTTAGTTTTGACAGAGTTCAATTCCCCAATTGGTATTTTTCTTTCCTTTGTTTGTGTCTTCTATCTTCTAGTGTCCAACCTGGGTTTGTGTACCATCTACCTCCTTGTTTCTAGGTGGTTTGGGTTTTTTTACCATTAAATTCTTTCTCAGGGTCAGGTTTCTCTTAGGATTTCTTCCTGTAACCCCCCTTTCACAAATTTCTAAGCCTTTCCATTCCTCTCCCCTCTGCCCCGAGTTTCCCTTCTCAGATGGGATCAAGGTAATTTGCATTTACCACCTTCCCTGGGGTATCTCAAACGTATCTATAGGTTTACTGGTGCACCACCTCTCTTCCCCCTTAGGACACCTAAATTCTGACGTTCCCCTGGTCCTTAGGCTTTTCCCTTCCCAGGATTCTTCCGTAATAGCTATTGTCACAATCCCTTCCATTCCCACGAGCCTGGCTTAGATTGAAATCCTACAGGGGATAATACTAGCTGATGTTGTAGAATAGCCCTCTCCCTTACTGGGTGTTAGCTCGTGCCTCCCTTTTTCTTTGTTCAGGAATTGCCTATGGTCTGTAGGAATGGTGTCTACTACGTTCGGAATTCCCAGCTTTCCTTTCCCCTGTTTTTCTTGGTGTTGTTGGAAGGTCTCTCTATATAGTTTTTTCTACTCTTCTGGCATGAATCTTTCATCCAGGTGTTTCCATTCTTCTAGGAGTTTCCGTAATATGTCTTCTTCTTAACTTAATTCTTCTACCCTACTTGTATCAATTTCTATTACTGTATTTTCCATGTTCTCCCCTATTTTCTTGTCGTCCTTACCTAATTGTTCACCTTGAGCATTCCACTTGATGTGTGATGTGCCTTGACTTGTGTTGTTTTCTTTTTGTTTTCTCATTGGTAATCCATTATTTCAGTCTCATTTTCTTCCGCTTCTTCTTGAAGGATTTCAAACTTGTTTCGATAACTTGTCTTGATTTGTTGTTCTTTCATTGTTTCTTTGGGATTTCCCTTTGTGTGTTTTCTTTTATTTTTTAGCTCTTGAAACCATTCCTTATCTTCTAGATTTTTTCTGTGGTTTGTTTCTTCTTTCCTCTTCTTCTATGTTGAGCAGACATTCCTTGAATATGTGGCCATACTCATGGCATCTTCTGCATCTGAAAGGAATGTGCTCGTAATCTAGTGTTTGTTTCCATACTTCCTCATGATATTCGAACTTGAGTGTGTCTAGAATTGGATCAGCTATGTTCATGTAGACACAGATTCTTACATATGAGGTGTACCTTCCCTCTTTTGTAGTTTCTACTATTTTAACAAAACTTCCTATAGTGTTTCATATTCCTTCTAGGATTTCTAGATCCCAGAAGTCCATTGGAAGTTCGAATAGGCTTACCCATACCAGTGCTGCTAAGAATTTTCCCTTATCTGGGTTATAGCATTCTTCACAATATCTCATAAACAATCCCGCATTATAATGGAAGTATGGACCATTTTCAAACATGTTTTGTTTATCTTGTGGGTTCGAGAAAATTACCATGAAGAATCCTCGTGCTCCCAGCTTCAGTTCAATGTGCCTCGAGGGTTGCCGCTTTAGCTGGATCCATCTAGTGAAGTCCTTTTCTACTGGCCAAACTCTGATGAATTTGCATATTAGTGCATGATATTTCATGTAGCTTCTGTAGCACTCCAATTTATTCATTGGGATGATAACTCTTGGTTTCTTCACAGCACATGGTAAGCACCTTTCTCTACTGCCAGCCTGCCATCGTGCTCCCAGCACAGGTCCCAGTTTTCTTGTTTCTTCTGTCTGGTTGTTGTTGCTCTGTCCTTTCCCTGTCGCTACATCTCGATAGGAGGGGATCTCTTCCCTCCTCCCTTCCTCTATCATTTATGTTGAATCTTAGTACCAATGTTTGTTGTCAACTGTATACCTTGTTGTTTTTTTCTATGCCGCCTAGATCATGGTCGTGAGACCAATGTGCAACAATTATTGATCTTGTGCAAATCAAGTGAAAATTTGGGATGATGGACAACTAGTTGAATGTTTGTTGAGTTAGTGTGAGCTTGCAGGATAGACTCATTAGCATATTGTATTATGAGTCACACATTTTATTAGTAAGCAAGTCTAGGATGTTTTGTAGTGGTCTTTGTAATGTATGTACTTGGTAACTCTAAAAGTTGGGGTTTTGTTGTAAGCCTTGTAAGGCATGTGTACCCACATACAGTTCATGGTAATCTAAAAACCACTTTGCATTTGTATTGTCTGTTTGTGGTAGCTAGAAACCAGATGTAAGAGTGAAGTGGGACAAAGATTCTTGTTAGCATGGTTTAGGGTTAGCCGAGAAAACCAACAGCCTCTTTGAGTCGGGTCTTTGTTGAATCTTAGTGGATGGAGTGCCCTAGTGGCAGGTTTGTAGTCTAGAGTGGTTGGAGTGCCTTAGTGGCAGCCTTGTTTCTTAGAGCAACCGTGGTGAGCCTTGTGGGCTATGTTGAGCCTTCATCGCTGAGTTGAGCCTTGGTGGCTATGTTTAGCCTTGGGGGCCGAGAGCCCTTCGAGGCATGGTTGAGGGTGATTTGATAAAACCCAGAGCATGGTTACAGGTAATCCAATAAAACCCATGATGATATTGGAGGGGGATTTAAAGGTACAGGTACATGTGTGCAATTATAATGGTTGAAAGAACCATGTATGCGAATGACATCCTAATAGACTAGCAGTTGCAATGGTTAGTACCCATGCATTCCGGTGGATGGTTGCTCCTTTATATGGACATCAACATATTCTTTTATGTTTGACCACAACTAGACTTTGCAGATTGATATCGAGTCAAATACTCATTAAGGGGGTGTGCTGGAATGTTAATTCTTATTTGTTTCAATAGTGACTTTCTATGTAAAGAGTCTATTCCTATTCTATAGGAGTGCTTTCCGTAATTTAGTGTGTGGTTGAGATATTCTCTCAACCAACAGATTGTATGTCCAAGATAGTTTTCCTATCTTGAGACAATACTCTTGTATTTAGGTAATTGCATATCTGATTAATGAAAAATAGATTCCTTTATAGAATTTTCACACTCCAAAAGTTTCCTAATATAATTTAATAATTAAAGTTAAACAGCTATTAATCATAAAATAAACCATGCTCTAGTAAATATCAGTTTGGCATAATAAAACATAGAAATATGCCAACAAAATTTATGTATATAAATAGATACATGTGAATAAACATATATATAATTAAATGGGATTATTTCTGTTATATCATTTTTTATTAGAAAATTGTTCATATAAATATTTAAGACCTTGATATCCTAATTTGTATTTTAAAATTTTCAATAAAAATTAATTAATCGTAAAATTAAGTTTCATTTATGTCAACCTAAAATTCTCCCAATAATTTATGAAAAATTGGTAGTATATATTATAATCATCTCTTATTAAATCAATACTCTCCATTTATCCCATGTTTCTGCAAGTTGGAAAGTTGTTATGACTTTTTTTTTAAGAAGAAAAAGCTCAATAGTATTATATAAGATCTATAACGACCAATAATTACATCATATCTGAGAAATTAGTTCGTCCAATCTAAAAACAATAAACTCCAGATAGGACTGTTCCCATATATCCTCAATATGCCTATAGTCAGAATACAACATTTATACATTGTAAGATACATCCTGATGATAATATAATGGCAGAGAATATGCCACAACATCAAATTTAAAAAAATATAGGTTTGGTTTTCCACCTACAAGACAAAATAGTGGCATATACAAAATACAAAAGTATAGATAATAGGAAAGACATATCTGGCCTTTTGAATGAAAAATGTGCTATGTACTAGGGATAGAGAATTCCTGAATAGGAAATCTCTTTGTTTAAAAAATTACCTCCATATTCCAGATGCGCGGTTGTGTGAGAAGACCCTTCTTAGATAGAATATCTACCTGGGCATTTTGATATCTGTAAATATGACGAATAGAATAGTCCTCCATTTTCCTCCACATATCCATGATTCTATTCAACCAACCATCAATATGCTATTTTTTGTTCTGGTGCTTCTCAAAGACATGGTCAATAATGACTTTGGAATCTCTATAAATTTGAAGAGATTGAATATTTAGAAAAAGACTTATGGAAAGAAGGCCAGCCAGAGCCATAGCCTCTGCTTTTATATTAGAGCCCCTACCACCATTCTACCAAATTTGATATTGCATATTCTCTTCCATGATGATATGTATGCCACATCCACAAATTTCATTTTGAAAATCTCCGTCAAAACACGCTCTTGGATAAACCATATGCACTGGATAAGGATTTGCGGGATTTGACTTGATATTTTGTGAAGGATTTGCATGGATATTGTCCATGAATAATATTATAATATCGAACACTACCATGAATGGATCCTTCCTGTCCTAAAAGATGATGTGATTCCTCCACTTCTATATGAACCAGATGACAAGAATAATGACAGGCCTCCATGAATCTTTTTGACTGCTCCACCAAAGATAAGCCTCGATAATAGAGGAATGAGAAATATAGGGGAATCCAAAATGAGCAGCAAGACGACGTCAAAGTTGTTGAGATGAATGACATTGAAAAAACATATGAAAATTGTTTTCTACAGTAGATTTACATGCATAACAATATCCAGGACCATGCCAGCTTCTCTTCTGTAAATTATCCCATGTCAGGTTTTTATTATGGAATACCAACCATGAAAATAAGATGGATTTTTTAGGACAACGAGACTTCCAATAGATAACCAGAAAGATGTGATGAGATTGATCACATTTAATACTAATAAGATTTGTATATGTCTCTTTAACACTTACAGGATCCATAGCACATTTACCTTTCCAAATGAGGACACCATCATCCAAAATACAAAAAAAACTACAGTTCCTCAAACAACTCCTTACCTGTTCCCACTGACGCGCCATTTCACCAGACATGCCCATATAAGTGGAATCCCTCCAAATAGGAATAGGGCCTTGCCATGCTTCAATAAGCTTATTCCAAGTGAAGAAACCCTTTCTATGAAAATAGTGTATAAGATTATGAGATATATTGATGTAATCTTCGTCTCCTATGACCGGATCTATACCAATAAAGATCTCGTTCCCAGATTGTAAGCTCCAGATCAATTTTTTTAAGAAAATAGATTCCACTTTTTGGAAACTCATCCAGATTGCAGAACCATAACTATCCCCAATATTTTCCATTCTGAACCAGAATGAAATATCTTTGTCTGCCATGTATTTTTTATTTATAGTCATGCTCCATGGCTCATCCCTAAAAACTCTCCTCCAAAGCGACTTGCAATTTAGTGCCTTTCCGAAGGTTCTTAGGTCAAGAATACCCCATCCACCTAACTTCTTTAGAAAAGTGATATCAGATAATTTAGCTAAATGATATTTCATTTTTTCCAATTTCCCTCCCCAAATAAAACTAGCAATAAGCTTGTTCATGATTTGGATGATGCTCGCAGAGATGTAGAATAAATGAGTCGAGTACACTGCTAATTGAACCAGCACTGATTGAGTTAGCACAACTCTACCTTCCATGGATAGACATTTATATTCCCAACCAGAGATCCTTTTATAGTATTTGTCTAGAATCTAGAGCCAATCCAATTTTGAATATTCCTTAGCTTTTAGCTGAAATCCAAGATATTTCATCCCATCTCTGATGAATCTCGCTTCAATCCCATATAGAGAAGTTAAAAATGCAATAAGTTCCATGTCAGCATAATTATGATAAAAGGATGATTTAGATTCATTCATATGCAACCCTGTAACCTTTTGAAACCGAATTCATATGTCATAGAGACATGTCCAAGTAAGTTTGCGTAACATGCCAAAAATAAGGATGTCATCCACAATTCTTACATATCTTCAGAGATTGACATCTATCTTCCAAGACAACTTCGTTGATGTGGAAACTTAGTGCATCCATGGCCAATATGAATAATAATGGAGGTAAGGAACATTCCTGGTGGAGTCCCCTAGCAGCTGAGAAATATGAGGATGGAAAACAATTTATAATAACAACACAATTTACATTCTCTAGTTGATCATTTTGGAGTTTAGACCATTTTTTGCAAGGAGACATCTCATGAACCCCCAGTCAAAGCAGTCATATGCCTTTCTAAGATCAATCTTCAAAATAACAACTTCACTTTTATTTCTCTGCATAGAAAATAAACCTTCCTCTGTATTTGCAACAACATGTAGAATATTTCTGCCTTTAAGAAAACCATGTTGGCCCCTGGTTAAGAATCTAGATAGGGCATCCTTAATTCTCCCCGCAATGTTTTTGAAATAATTTTAAAAGAAATATTGCATAATGATATAGGTATGAATTCCTGGAAGGGGGTTGCATCCGAATTTTTCAAAATAAAAGCAATGAATATTCCCTGTTAATCTAGATTCTTCAACCATCCTCAGTAAGTTTGTTTTAATGAGGTTAAAAAAATGAATAAAAAATTCAATCGTCCACCCATTCGGGCCAGGACTCTTTCCTTTTTCAAAATATTTTATGACCTCCAACAGTTCCTCTTCTGTAACTTACTGGAATAGGGATTCATTTTGGGTTGCATCAAACATTTGAGGGTACAGAGCAATCCTCCAATTAATGTCCTCAATCCTACTATCTCTAGTTCTTCTATATTGATTTTCAAAATATTTGACTGTCTGATCAGAGATATCTTGCTGCGAGTGGAGAAAGCCCCCCTTTCCATCATTTATCTTCCAGATAGTGTTTTTTTCACGCCTGGAATTAACAAATCTGTGAAAAAATTTAGAGTTCCTATCTCCTTCTTTAAGCCAAATGGCCCGGCTTTTCAGCCTCCATAAGGCTTCTTCCAAACCCAGAATCTTCTATTTTTTCTTATCGAGATTTTTAATATAACATTGCAGAGGAAATGGAAGCGAATGTGCAACAAAATCTCCAGATAACCTGTCCAGCTCCTTTTGAATATTCTGAATTTTTGTCATGTTTTCCAAACTTTCCCTATATCGCCATTCCTTGACAATCTTTCTGGTAGAAGATAATTTTTCAATGAAAGACATAGTGGAAGATGAATATTCAAGAGGAGGAAGAACTTTCCAGGATCTATTAATGAGCTCATTAAAATCAAGATCCTCTAACCAGGTTCTGTTTATTTTGAAAGCATATCCTTCTTAATACTCTGATTCTTCCATGTAAGAGATATAGGCATGTGATCTGATATAATATAAAACAATTTTCACTGAAAGACTTTGACATTCCAAGACGGTCAATAATTCCCATATGCAAAATAAAATGATCTAGTCTTTTGGCTATGTAAGCCCCCTCTATTCTCCCATTATTCCAAGTTGGCTGAATCTTGGATGGGCAAATATCAATAAGGTTCCGGCACATCATCTCATTTTTTATAAGATCAGCAAGAGAATCTTTTCTCCTTCCATTTCCCCATACTTCTTTAGAATTTAGAGTAATATTTATTTCCTTGAAATCATCAAGGAATCTATATCAAATAATTCAGATGACAATAATTTTTCCCAAAAGGGAAGCCTGTCTTTGCATGGCCTGCAAATATTCAGTGTATTAATAGGGTCATCATGCTACCCGAAAACATTTGCATTTGAAGCATGCCATTGGCTTTTAGCAAATTCTTTCCGGGTTTCTCCATTTAAATTGCCATCCACGATATATCGCCGACGTCTCTTACCTGTATATATCTTGATGTATTTTCACCGCTTTCAACAACCATATTCCAAAACTTGAGATGTACATTGAATTTGCTGCAACCCATGAAAAACGTTGTTGCTTAATGAACTGGAACTACATTGGGATTTCCAAGTGTTCAGACTCTATTTTCCCAAATGTACTTTGGACTCGCAACTTAAGAGCCAAAAGATTCTGATGCTTCAAATGCTGAATTGTTCGCACCAAATTAGTTGAGAGATTGTTTTGTGTGGGAAAATTGTTTGGAGGTGTTGGTGTACATGCACTTAGACTAGCTTTGTTGGTGTACATGCACTTAGACTAGCTGTGTTGGTGTACATGCACCTAGATTAGCTCCAATTAACTTATTGCTTGCATGTGGCACATGTACACATTAACATAAGATAAAGCACACTTAGCTTTGGTTAGCTTTAGTTATTGCATGCACAAATAAGCTTAACTTAGTTGCTTTTATGTATTTATTCTAAACCAATATTGTAGAATCAATGAGAATTTCATTCTTTTCTCAATTCTTGCTCGCTTCCTTCCTTCTCTTGCAAGCTTGTTTATTGTTTTGCAGATCTAGATCTGTGGATCTCAAAAATCTTACATGGTATCAGAGCACAGGGATCTGTAATCAGTGCACAAGAAATTTTATTTACAGGTTCAAAAGATTGAAGTAACAACAAAGAATGGAGTCTCAATTGGAGTTTCCACAATCGGCAATTCTCACTCCATATAATTATTTCGAATGGAAGCCAAAGATTCAACTTCATCTCAGAAGTAGAGGCTTATTTCGAATAACCATGGAAATGAAAGTTGAACCAACATCGACAATAGAGAAATCAAGATATTTCAATCGCATGGACGAGGCCTTCGGCATCCTATGTTTATCTATTTCTCCGGAACTGCTATTTCATGTTGAATCATGTTCAACTCCAAATGAAATATGGAAGATTTTGGAAGGATTGTTTGGAAAACAGGATGAAATATGGCAATCTTTTCTCTTTTCTCTTGGTCACAGTAAAGTTGATTCTTTGCTACTTACGCATGCAAATGAAGAAATGAGTGTAAAGTTTGACGAAGATATTTCGCATGCACCAGTAGATGAACTTGTTACCAAGTTTCCATCACCACTCATTGATGAGTATGCAGATGAAACTTCAGACCAGCATTCTGATGACGATGAGTCTCTTCCTGTGACCCCTGTTAGACCACCAGTTGTTGAACATCGAGATCATACTTCTACACTTAGTTCGGAAGATTCTCGACCACCTTCAACACAAAAATGGCGTAGCATGAGTGATATTCTTGATGATCCTGCCTCTATCCCTCTGTTTGAGGAAGATCCGCAAGCACTCTTAGCTATGGAGCCATCCATGCCCATGCATGCTTATATGATGCATGGATCTGATCCACAAACTTATGCAGAAGCAAACACGAAAGCGATGGAAGCTGATTCAGCAAGAGCAGACACTGAGGAAACAGGGAGCTTGACCGACGACCAAGACTCGAACTCGTCACCTGCAACTGGTGGTAAGTCAGTTTCTTCTTATGCTTCTTCTTCGTTAGCCGATCAGGTAGAGCTAAAATCGGAAGGGGAAGGCGGAGAAGCCCCAGTGACAAGGATGGAGTTCCAGTCCGATATTGTCACTAGAATGTCGAAAGATGTCAAAAGAGCGCCAGTGATCCCGAAGGAGTGCGAAACAAATGTTAGGAAGTTGCTGGCTGATAATATTTCCCCGACAGAATTAGCTACGCCTCCACGCGTGGCAACGGCTCTGACGAATACGAATCCGGAGGCATACACTCCCCGGTTTCTGTCCCTGGGGCCGTACCACTATTCGAAGCTGAAGAAAGGCACTGTATCTTCTGCCAGGATATCCACATCGGAGCAATACAAAGTCGTATACACCACTACTGCAATGCGGCACATAGTGGCCAATCCTGAGAAGAGTTTCGAGTGCATAATTGTAAAAATTGAAGGGATGTTGCCAGAGATTGAGCAATTCTATGACACCAAAATAGAAGACAGAAATAACTTCTCTCTGATGATGGCGGTGGATACATCCTTTCTGTTATGTTTCTTATTCAGCTCGTTTGGATGGTCCATTTATCCTTCTCCCAGTACTGCTGATTCAGAGGATGACCGCATGATCCATTCAAGTTTTATCAATTTAAGTATAATAACTTTCGACATCCTCAAGCTGGAGAATCAAGTCCCACTCTGCGTTTTGAAAGCAGTTTTTGAAGAGGAGCAACATTTACTGGGTTGCATGCATGCAGCAGTTTCGCCATTTGTGCAGATGCAAGATAAACGTCGGGTGGACGACGTGCCACAATGGAGTCTATTACAGAAGACGAAACAGTTTTTCGCAATGTTTATTGAATCACTCTCTGCTATTTTCTTCATCAAGAACCCACATCATGATTTTCTCAGTGCATACAATGCGGAGCGGTTGGGCAAAGCTGGCATTAAGTTCAAATCCTTCTTTGACCCGAAGGAACACATCCGATTTGACAAATATTCCGAGAACCTGTACCTTCCGCGGATCATTGTATCATCCAATATCTACACAGAAGTGTTCTTGAGGAACATGATTGCCTTAGAGTTCAACGATCCGGAACGCTGCAAACCCGTGACACAATACGTTGGGCTCATGGACTGCCTCATCGACACACCCACTGACGTCAGGCTGCTCAAGGAATCTGATATTATTCATCGCCCCAACCTCATGTTGACGGACGAGGATGTGGCGAAGATGTGGAATGGTATGTGTCAGCCCTTCTTTACAGGTCACCTGGAGCTTCTTGAGGAGCTCAAACTAACACTCGAGGAAGTGCTCGTCGAGAAGTATTTCAAGAGCAGAAGTTTCGATTCCTGCGAGATCGGGTGAAGGACACGACTGCCTAGCAGTTGCCTTTTCTCTACTTTTGCATTATATTTTTGAGGGGGGTTTTCTTCCCACTGGGTTTTCCCTCTTTCCTACTTTTTTTTTTTTGCATTGTATATGGGTACCTAAAATGGCAGCGTTGTCGGGACTCATTCATTTTGCATCACACTCACCTAAGTTATGCTTAAGGAGGGGTGTTGGTGTACATGCACTTAGACTAGCTGTGTTGGTGTACATGCACCTAGATTAGCTCCAGTTAACTTATTGCTTGCATGTGGCACATGTACACATTAACATAAGATAAAGCACACTTAGCTTTAGTTAGCTTTAGTTATTGCATGCACAACTAAGCTTAACTTAGTTGCTTTTATGTATTTATTCTAAACCAATATTGTAGAATCAATGAGAATTTCATTCTTTTCTCAATTCTTGGTCGCTTCCTTCCTTCTCTTGCAAGCTTGTTTATTGTTTTGCAGATCTAGATCTGTAGATCTCAAAAATCTTACAGGAGGACTTGTATCCGTGTCAAATGTGGGAAGGGAACCTCTGGTTGGTTTTCAAAAGCAAATGATGTGTTTTAATAGTGAAACCAAATGGGCTTGCACCGGCTGATTCGAAAGCCACAACTGCATCCACTTCCAAACTGACCAGCACTTGGAACTAATGCATGAGTGTTGCTTTTGAAAACTACCACAAGGAGAAGCCAACAGGATTACCTACACTTGAGGGATGCTTTTACAGATTATGGAGAAGATTATCTAATTCTGCAATTTTGGTGTTAAATAAACTCACATCCCTCTGAAAAAATTGTTGTAAAGGAAACCCTTGTTTAGCATCATCATACGCAGCAAATCACAACTCTTCTTGACTTAAGTCGGCAGGAATATCACGAGGTATTTCCAATGACCATAGCATCCATGTTTGCAAAGAGATTGCCTATTAGAACATTCTGCCGAATATCACGAGGTATTTCCAATGACCATAGCATCCATGTTTGCAAAGAGATTGCCTATTTCAACATTTTCGGTGGCTGCTCTTGGATTTCGTGAGGAAAGGAGTTTGAGTTTCGTAGACGAAAGGCAGTGACTTTTTGAGGGTGACGACGTGCATTAATTTTGCATCCACTTACCCACCTCTTTCCAATTTCGACTTTTCGGGGGTGATGGCGTGCATTAATTTTGCATCCACCGCCCCACCGCTTTCCAATTTCGAAAAAGATTTTCAATGGAGAGAGAACAGTGGGATGGATTGTAACAGGAGACTAACTTGTAAACGGAGAGAAGACGTATGGACTGTAAAGGGAGGAGGAGCGGGTGAGTTAGCCAGGTGGACAACATCCGATTATTGTGCAATCAAGATAAATCTTGGAACGGTGACATTTGAAGAGAAAAAAACGTGTGCGCGTCTCCAAAGACTACACTCACGCACGCATATGAGCACGCAATACAACAGTTAATGCTAAGTGGTCTGATTTATCCATACACGCAATACAACACTTAATGCTAAGTGATCTGATTTATCAAAACACGCAATACAACAGTTAATGCTAAGTGGTCTGATTTATCAAAACACGCAATACGACAGTCAATGCTAAGTGGTCTGATTTATCGATATGACTGTGTTTTTCGTTTTTAAAATCAATGGAGTAATTTAAAAGCCATTTACCTACTTCCTATCCAATTCCCACTAATATGATTTGAATCAGCATTGCCACTAGATTGAAGGGGGCAGATTGACATAAATCAACTTGGTTTATAAAAATTGCAGAATACCCATCATTACGAAAACGGATTAGGGCACATTGACATAAACCAACTTGGTTTAATAGAATCTTTTCCAATTTGTATTCTATTTGTTAAAAAATTATCTAGATAGTCTAAAAGATAAGTTTCTTGGGTTGTAACATATCACCTTTCACGCATTCCATTTTCTCGCAACCAACTTTTAAATCATAGGATTGGAATTTGATTTTATCCTTATGACATTGCTTCTTAAAGGTATTTCAGAGGCCTGGGCCTCGGCCTGCAATCCCTACCGGAGGTGCAACCGAAATGCCATAATCGCTGGATCAAACACCAGTGTGGCAGTGATCGAGTGGTAGACTGTACGGATTTCTGCATCTGTTTGAAGTGACAATCCCGTAACCGGAACGTCGGCAACAAGATGTTTTGGAGCGATCTAGTGATAAATCTGGACGCAGTGCTGGTTCCAACAGGTATTCTTTTCTTCGTTGCCTACCATGCCTACCTCCTCTACAGAATCATCAAGTACCCCAATACTACCGTCATAGGATTCGAAAACGGCAACAGAAGAGTCTGGGTACAGCAGATGATGAAGGTAATAACACGGTTATTCCACACTTTCCTCATGTTTTTGCATATTCAGAAACGGTTGTACTGAATATTCTAGGGTTTTCAGTCCTGATTCTTTTAGGGTATGAAATTCAACAATTATTTGCAGGATATGCCGAAGAATACTCCACTGGCTCTTCTAGTGGTATCAAGCAACATAACTGCTGCAGTTTATCTTGCCACTCTCTCACTAACGATCAGCTCTCTTATTGGCACCATCGTTGCCTTTGCCACAAAGAGCAGCGCTGGCTCCAATCGGCTGATAAATGAGATATTCTTCGGAAGCAAAAGTTCCTTAACATCATCTATCAAATATGCGAGCCTGCTGCTTTGTTTCCTGGCAGCCTTCATATCGTATGTACAATGCGTGCGTTATTACATTCATGTGAATTTTCTCATCAGCACGCCGAATTCAAGTGTCCCAGTGTATTATGTGGAGAATGCAGTGATTAGAGGAAGCAATTTCTGGTCACTGGGGACAAGGGCTTACTACTTTGCGTTCCCACTTCTGCTGTGGATCAGTGGCCCCCTTGACATGTTTGTTTGCTCGCTGGGGATGATCTCTTTTCTGTATTTTCTTGATTTTACAGCCAATCCCGTTCCGGTTTTTGGAATTAAATCGCCCTTTAAGATTGTACGAGACACTGTTTTAGATATTGGTCACGGGATTGAATCCACCGGGCTCCAACATGTCATCTTACCGAACCCAGTGCAAATGCTATGAAGAACGTTCTGGCACTCTAGAGAAATCGTGTTTATCAATGCTTGTATGCTGTAAAAAGTTTTATATCTGTCATTGCTTTCTTTCGGTGCGTCGCAGTTGTTATTCCTTGCCGTGTGAATTAAGCTGAGCAGGGTTAGTCTTTAACGAACATTGGCAATGGCCGTCCATGTCACAAGTCAATCGTCATTTAAAGGGTATGTGAAAAACAAGGATGACGCTGATTAAAATAATGAATGCGTTTATCATTATTGCTCGCTTCAATTTTGATGAATAAATGTTTTTATTTTATTTTATTTGCGATTTAAAATAAACAATAAATTTGAAAATATCTATACGGATATATAAATCAAAATTATAAGTTTGACACGTTGATTAGGAAAGTATAAATTAAATCAAGGTGCTCCATGAACGATGTTAATGCCAACCGTTACTAAGTTACACCGTACATTTACTCATATATATAAAAAAATATTATTATTATAAAACTCTCCTAAAACTTAATACATAATGTTTTCAGCCATAAATATATCAAATTATTATTATTATTAAAATATATTATTATTATTATTTTTAATTTTTATTTTCAAAAACTTGATTTAAAATATTTCACATTCTTATCAATTTAAGAGTGTCATTACATAATGTTTATTTAATTATTAATTTTTTTTAATAAAAAACAAAAATTATTTTTAATTGTACAAAATACAGAAGGCATTTTTTTTTAAGTTGAGCGAAGAAATATTTTTTTTAAAAGATAGTTTAAAATTCTAAAAAATTAATACAACTAATAAAAAGTAAAACCCACTTAAATTTAAAAAAAAACACACTCTTAAACATTGGAAAATGTAAAATATATATATATATATATATAAACTAGAAAAGTAAATAATGATGAGGATAGTAATGATGTTTAACTTTTAGTAGGATCTATATGGTCTATTGGACCTTGAGAAAGTAAGAGTTAGTATATATCTTTTTAATATTTATTTCTATAATAGAAAGAAGTGAGATAAGCTTTCTTAGATCTCTATGGTTTTGTTGACTTAACAAGTCAAGAAGGTTGGTACTGTGACAAAAAATTGAAAATTAGAATGAATGCGAGTAAGAATTGAACCCTCTTAATTAGTATCGCAAGGGTGATATACTCTTTTGTCCCAAAGAATTTTTAGAATTGACCAGTTTCACTTTGAAGCCCATGAGCATAAGGTCTTATCTTAGAAATGTTCATTCTATTCTTAGCACTAGTTAAGATATAAATATAATTATGGTTATGAAGATTGGGGCTCATGAGAATTAGTTCTTATCTTCACAATGTCCATTCTCTTCTTAGCACTGGTTAAGATATAAATATCATTATGGCTATTAACATTAGTGTTGATAAGCTCCTTGTAATACCTTAGATTCATTTCTCCCTCAAACTCCTTATCTTCCCACAACTTGTCCTTAAAGTTTGAAGTTTGAAGTAATGATATCTTTAATATTATCCTTATTCTCCAATATGATCTTCTCTTCTACCTCCAATGGTCTGGCTGACACTGTGCATCCTTACAGTAACACACTCCATTATATGTAAAACTCTACTAATCTGAGCTGAGAAAAGTTAGGTCTGATGTGTAACAAGAAAAGTAAATACTTTATTATTAAATAAATGAAATAATTTAATCACTTGGAAAACCGAGACACCAAGAGATGAGATTCTTGCCAAATCCCATTCATGAAAGGGAAAGGAAAATTCTTTCATGATAAAGCTTCTAGATACAATTCTAGATAAGCTTGATTGACTAGGGATAAATACCAATTAAGTTACTTAGGTGAAAAAAGATGGTATGTTTAAGAAAAACATAAAAGCCTTGTGGGAGAGAAAGGCAAGCCTTCATGAGGAAAGGCCTCGCAAGAGAGCAAGGTGAGATTTTCTAAGAAAATCCTAGGCAAATGGATAAAAAAAGATCCATAAAAGTGGGATGTTGCTTGTTGTAGCTCCCAAATACATCCTTGGATTTCTTACAAAACCAGTGCTTGGGCACACCTAAATTTGGAGGGTCTTAAATGATTCACAATAAAGGGAGACCTCACTTATATTCTATATGTATATATAATGGGCTGGTTCATTCCTCTAAAGGAGTAAGACATGAATTTCTTGGTATTTCTTCCCATTTACAAACCTCATAAATATGCATAAAACAGTGGAGGTCGAGTACTCCAAGGACTTACAATTTAATAAACTTTTGCAAGGAAATGATAGAGGATAAGGAGAAGGAGTAACTCATCATATGGAGATTACAACGTCAAGAATTCTATGCTTAACACATAGAGCTTGTAGCTCTAATAATTCCTATACTTATTTGAGTTGGAAGTACACATAATGAGCAGAAGAGAGGTTGAGTGCTATGATTCATGAAGAGCAACTTTTAAAGACATAATTTCAACAATCCATACAGCCACTATAATTTAACAATATCGATACAAATGAATCTATGAGGAACTTATTGGTACATGCATAACTAGCAAACCTATGAGGAAGTTTTGAAATATTTCTAATAGTTGTGATTGCATGAAATATTTCTTCATATTCTAGAAGATCTGTATTCTGAAGTTATACAGTCTAAGAATTACATGTAGAGTTTTATCTTGAGAGGGGAGGAAGAACATTCATTACAACAAAATATATCTAACCTAGTCTCAGCTGTCAAGTCAAATAGTTGTCTCAGCCATAGATGGCTCTGTGGCCCAAAAGCATTAAAGAATTAAATGCCTCTTTGAAAGGAGGTACATTATAGTACGATAAATAAGAAAACAATCAGATAAAAAATCCCTCCTTTCCCATCGTGTGATCATCTTGACTTCAGGAGCCAGTTTGCTCATGGTATGGCTTCGTGTGATTTTTAGCCGATTTTTGTCATTTCTAGCTTTATTGCTTTCGGCGCTAACCTCTGGATATGTGTGACAAAAGGCCCTTTTGGGTTTACCCATGCCTAGTTTTGAATGCTCCACTTGCTTCCCTTAAAGCCATAACTGTCAACCCATCACGCCTTTAAAGCTCTATCCTGCATTATCGGTGCCTTGATGTACCTGGTGATGCTCTCTTGGTGGCAAATGAAGGACTTTCTCATACTGTCCTTTGGTTGTAAAAAAACATTGCAAAATAGATGAATCTCGATCTCCCTTAGCCACTTACGCTACTGCTTTCTTTATATGACAGGGGGTTGCGATGAGCAGCTTAGCCTTTGGGCGTTGACACCTTTAAACCTTTTTCTAGGGGCATGCTTTCTCGATACCACAAAATCCCGCATCTTGGCAATTTACAGTGCTAGCACTTAATACTTCACTTTGAAACATGCGTTCATCAATTTGTGGGGTCAGGCCCACTAGAGATATCACAATCACATAGCGAGAGGGGATAGTTCGATTCCTTTTTTCCATAGTGTCGGCAAACTTGTTCGGACACAAAATCCTCATGAGGTAGAACAAGTAAAACATCGCACCTGGGAGGATTTCCTGCATATCGTAATCGCAAGCCGGGAAATATTGAGGTGCAGGAGTACCTGAACATGTGTGATTGTTGATCGCCGATCTATGAGGGGTGACATCATTACTGCCACATTTCATCCGGAAATGCCCCTATAGGATCCCTCAAAACACCGAAGCTGAGTAACATGTGTCCCTCGTATGACCACATCACCTTCTGCTGCCATGTGGAGGAGAGAGAAACGGTTTTCCTTACCTTAGATTTTTTGTGAAATTCCTTTGTAAACTGATTTCGGTGTCCCTCGACGCTTTTACACTGGATCGCAAAATCGACAGTTCGCAGGTTTTTTTGGATGGTAGTCCCTCATACCGCCGATACACCGATATCCTGGACTTCGATGATATGGTCAACACACCATACTGCCACGTGAAGGAGAGAGAAAGAGGGCCCACCACTCCTATATTTTCATGCATTTTGTTTGTTAATCGAATTTCAGCCCTCCTGGTGCTTTAACACTAAAGCTTAGATTTCAACGCTTTTTAGTGTTATAGGCATCGCCAATTTCATGATTTGGTGTTTATATGCAACCCTTTGTTGATATGATCACTCATATGTGATATGAGTGATCCACATTGCAAACCCCCAACCTGTTATGTGCCACAGGCCCTCGAACACCAATATGAGATTTTTCTTTTATACTTGGTCATTTTCTTTGTTTTGTGGGCTTTCCAAGGGTAGCTTCAACATGCTCTAACTTCTGATCCAAAAGTTCATTCTTGGACTTCCATATACGATTGGAAATATCATTCCAAGCACTAGGGAATGGATAGCATTCCATTAAGCTCTCATATATTTTGTAGCTTGGGAAGGTGGCTTCAAACTTCACTTCTCTTGGGAAACCTTGACCAACTGAAACCCATAATGCAGTGAGTGACAACATTGCTAATGGAAACCACATCATGAAAGAGTGTGTTAAATACCCATTGAAGAGATCAACTTGAGGCACTTGATCCATGGCAAGCACTCTCGGCTTGGGGGTGAATTGAAGGAAGTCAGTTCTAGGTTGGGCGTGAGTGCTCGTTTTTTCAAGTGACATTATTTTAATTTCTCTTGTCAGATTCCATTGTAAGGGATGTACTATATGTTGTTCCTTACCTTGTATATTGTCAAATTCTCTCAGCATATGTGTATAGCTGCATGAAACAACTATGTACGATGAATAATTATGTTTTGAGGTTTCCATCGCATTGCTGGTGGTTTAGGTTATCCATGCTCGGCCTTTTGCACCATGAGTTGCATCTACTAAAGGTCTTCTTGACCATTTATTCATTATGATTCATATTGCATAAGATATATCAGAGTAATACTTTTGACTATGATAGTAGGACTATGAACATGTTATATGGAAAAGTTAACAACAAAGTATTCATGACAATGTTAATGCTTGTGTTAAATACTCAAATGAATGTTACTTGAATGCAGGATCTTGAATGGTCATGATTGATTCCATCCTACAATGTGATGCATGCATGAGTAGAATTTCACGTGTTAACTTTTTTGGTGGGATGATTATTTATGAACCCATGTGACAACTATTGCATATAAATTTAATCCAAGTTAAATTTAGTGAAGGAACATAATATGGGGTTTTTAATATTGGTTCAAAGAGGTATCTACCAATAGTACGTTGATTTTAATATGGTGCCAAGGAGGTACGTGACAAATGGTATCACAACGCTAGGTTCAAACATTAGGCCTATGGGCCAATACGCCTCTATAAGATATGAATAAGTTGTAGGTCCTAATTTAGGTATTACGCTTAGGCCTTACATAATTAACAAGTTTAATGGAGGGTTCAGGTATAAATTACCATAACACCAATATCCCAGAATCCATAATAGTTGCAATTAAATCCTAACATGAGTTATTGAAGGGGGTGTGGAAGAAGCAACGTGTATATATCTATATCTATATATATCTATCTATCTATATATATATATATATATATATATATATATATGATATATATATATAATATATATTGAAATCAAAGATAATTTTGAATTGCAGTTGTGTAAAATGATGGATAGCGGAAGAAAGAATGAAGTTTATATATTTTCTAAACAACTGTGAAACTAGTTGTGTCCCATTTACTTAAAGGGATCAATTGTCTTTATCGAGGTCTCTTTCACAAGAATTGAGAAGAGAAAGAGGATTGTGACAAAAATAGAAGTTGAGTAAATTTTTTCTCATTACTTAACAAAAATTAAATAGATTACATAGAAATGAATCAATGAAATAAAATAAACTCAAACTAACTCAACCACATTGGATAAATGGGAATGTTATGGTTCCTTTTAATTCTATACATTGGAAAAGAATAATACTCCATGGATAGCATAAAGTTTTTTTATATCATTGGACACAATTTTGTGTAAAACATTGAGCATATAATACCCTTTGTGGGCTCCTCCCTTTAGATTAGTGCTTTTTGTGTCAAGCGTTGGCTTATAACTCGACAATTGGTCGTTTCTTGGACTTGGCTTGTGTTTGACTACTTATGAATGTGAGAACACTCAATACTACATGATGAAAAAAAAACATACCTCAATTAGTTGAAACATAGAATTAAAAAAAAAAACGTGAACCGACATATATAGAATTAAAAAGAAAGGCTACATGGCAGCTAGTCCTTGCCTTGCCTTGAGCTGGAGGGGGGCTTGGAAGGGGGCTGCCTTGAGCTGGAGGGGGGATTGAGCGTTGAACTAGTCACAGCCCAGGAAAGATGATCGTCAGCGAGTCTTCGAAGTCTCATATCTAGAAGTGCCAGTGTTAACATCCCGTTCATCTGTCTTTCATTTACTAGAGAAATAGGAGTGTTAGCCTGGCTTATTCGTTAAGGTGTAAAATGAACCATAATTGCACCTCAGATCTCCCTCATGAACAAATATGAAATTATATGGATGCACCCTCGCCTAATGAAAGGAGGTCAACTCGGTGGTTCGATTTGTCAGTCGGTTGAGCCATTGCAACAATTAATGGTTCTCCCTGCCTTGCCTTGAGCTAGAGGGGGGCTTGGAAAGGGGCTGCCTTGAGCTGGAGGGGGGCTTGAGCGTTAAACTAGTCACATCCTAGGAAAGATGATCGTTAGCTAGTCCCTGCCTTTTGCTAGGTGAGGCTTATGAAGGAAAGAACATATGACGTGCTTTACTTAACAATCTAAATGCACATAAGAATAGGTTTTTAGCTAGATTTGCTTAAGATCATGAAAGTAAAATAAATTTGAACATTGAGGAATAAGATATATACACTTCATAGCATGCAGTGAATAAAACCGTGTTAGCTAAAGTATCCAACAAAAGACGAGTTACCTTCACAAAATACCTTAGAAAGCTTTGTTTCAACTGATTTTCATTTAAAAACATATCATAAAAGAGATAAAGAGGCTCATCTCTGCTACAACCAACTTGCGGTGAACAACTTGTTTTCTTTATTAGATATCATTTTTGGGATTCAACTGCGTTAAGTAAGTCATTCAAACGTATGACCATTTCCATGAGAGGTAGTCGTAACTGACTAATTTCTCATGATTTTTGAATAGTTCACTTAGCACTCGTTTTCTTGTCGTGTACCACTCTTCATCCTTCCTCAGCGAAGTAAGGGCTGGAATCAGCCTTAAGTTCCCAGTATTGATATATGTTGGGCACAAATTGATAAAAGTTAAACATTTGAATAGGATTGCCAAGTGTACTGAGTTTCCACTCTTTCGGAAATTTTTAATAGAGATGCTCAACAACTCTATTCGCAGGAAGCAACAAGTACTGTTGAGATGTGGTGGGGTAAACCAGGGTGGTGTATTGCGGTCCATCAATAGTCGGTTTGCAACTTTGCATGATGGCCACCATTGTAGATGAACGGCTTAGAAGATAGTACGAAGAACGTCCACTCAAAGCAATATCTATGTTAAAGGGACAAAGTACAGAACGCATAAAATAGTCAGGAGGAATTTACAGAAGGACGAGAGGAACAAAAAGTAATGCAGGCGCGCGCCCTTGTTAAGGCAACCAATTAGAGATCTTACTGTACTTTCTTCGGGGAGAATACTGATATAAGAAAGTAGAAAACACTTAGTTTTGCCGAGTCTAAGAAAGATTAGTAATATTTGAAAAGTACTATCCCAAGAGAGTAGAAAACACTTAGTTTGCAGAGTCTAGGATAAAGTCGTACTATATTTAAAAAGAACTTGAGTTTAGCTCAGCCAAATTTAGGAAAAGCTAAAGAACCAAAGCATTCAATCTTCACTTCCAAGAAATTAGCTGTTACCAAAATAATAGAATTGGCCGCATACTTAAATTTGTCAGCTTGCTTTTTTAGGCTTCTCAAGCTAAATTTTAGTGGAAATTTTATTTGTTCGCCATGTCATGAAAGCCAAATGAAAAAGTAAATGAAATCTACATGCATTGTCTCTATCTTACTTTGTATTTGCTTGCAGAGTCCATACAAAGATCTACCCAAAAATGGAGATCAAAGTTTTCAGATAGTTAGAAAAGCAAGAGAAATCCGTCTTAAACCAAATAAGAAACGCTAAAGATTTTATTAAAAGCATTTTATTTTATTAAAGATTATTTATAATTTATATTTATTCCTATCATATATAAGATTTTTAGTTATCATTTAAACACAACCCGTTCTTTATTGACGTTCTTTTTTAATATACTCTACAAAACTTTGTATAGTGGCAAATATATGTAAAGTATCAAAGATTTCATGTATGTCGAGGAGTGTGTTAATAAAGTTAAAAAAAAACCAAGTAGGAGTTTGCATGCATTTGACGTGTCAGTAGCAGTGCATGCATTTCCCACTAGGCTAGAATAACCGCAATTACGTGTTATTGCATTCGAATCCCTTGAGTCTGCATTCCGGTAAGCAGGATAGGATCCGGAGGCATAGGAGTTGAATTAAGACCAAATGCTAGCGAGCACGAATCCTTTGTTTGGTTAGTCACGAATCCCCCTTATTTTGCGTTGATTGTGAATCCCTTCTTGAAAGTCTTCTTCCCTGCTTCCTCAACCTAGAAGAGAGCAAGAGCTGCAATAGAGGGTTCCAGAAGGGGAGGGCGGCAACCCTTGAAGAAAGAAAGCATGTTGATGTAACCATTCTGAATCAAAGCGACCAGATCATGCATTGTCAGGTGAGAGCCATTGCTTATAATTGGAGTTGTTGGGTCTCGATTGTGTATGGGGAGAATAGATCAGTTCAAAGGGAATCGCTCTGGAATGACATTGTATCCCAGGCCTCTGTGGTGAGGGGAAATCCATTGATGATTACTGGGGATTTTCATGTTATCAGAAATCACAATGACAAAGTAAGTGGGTCGAGTGATTGAGAATGAGCCGGGCGAGAGGGAGAGTTGTTAGCAAGATTGAGAATGAGCCGGGCCACGTGGTTAGTGAAAGAAAATGAAACATGACATGCCAATAGAAAACGAAACATGTCTTCATGCGTCAGGAAAATGAAACACGTCACATGAAAATGAAACTTGTCTTCATGTTTAGGACAGTGAAAGCAGTAGCAGATCCTCTAGTATAGATAGAAGCATAAGTATAGGTACCAAAGGTAGAGCCTGTTCGAAAGTATTTTAACCCTGTTCAAGCAGCAGTTGAACCAACAGAGGTTAAGGTATAGGAAACAGAAGCATAGGTAATGGTAGCAACAGTTGATCTTGATCCAGTTCTGAAACCAAGAGCATTCCTGATCGAGATTAATAACCACCAATGGAGGAGGCATCTAAGCAACAAGACACTGTATCATATTAACGGGGCATCATGGCTAGCAGAGGCAAGCTCACTGATAGACAAAAACAACACCGTTAGAGGGCTACACAACAAGAACATTTGAGGAATCGTGGCACTCTGTCACCAAGGGTGCTCGAATCCGTCATTTGAGGGACAACGAAAGATATAGTATTAAATTTTTTGATGCCAAAATGCACAACATCCATAGTTGAGTAGCTCAGTTGACTCAGCTACTGCTATTACTTGCATCAGAGGTGCCAAGCGAAGTGATGGATCTTTAGATGGTGCTGCTTCACCAACTGGAACTGAAAGATCCCTGAACTGCATGGGAACTACAAGAGTATGCCTTCGCTCAGCGACAGCTGGGAGCGGCAAATCATCTCCACTAATCTGAATTTTGTGTTGTAAACTCTCTGGAACTCCATTTGCAGAAAAGCTGAATAACTCTAGACAATGTGTTTTGTGTAGTTTAAATCAGTGTGAATAATGGACAGTGTTATCATTTCCTAGAAATTTGAAAAATGTCCATGACGTAATTGTACTTACTGCTATGTAAAGGTACAGAGATATTGCTTAAAATTTAGATTTCAGTGAAAATTTTGAAAAACAAAGTAAATACAATAGGTTTGATTTAACTCATTGTAATATTTTGAGAACCAAATAATAGAGTTAATAGTAGTCCTCAGAAGATGATGATGAATGATACATTGATTAACTGGAAAGGTCTCAATATAGAGTTGTTGTTACGTGCCACATGCAATCCGCAACCAGCCACGCACAATTTTCTCAATGATCTCAGCCCTTCCAAACGTGCAATACGTTTAACATTTTCACATTTTGAAATTGAAAGGTTTTGCAAGGATTGCTGGGATGCAAAATCAGGCAATTCAACAAGTTCTCTGCAATTGTGTATTATCTTCAATAAATAGTTCAAGCAGTTCTTTTGGAAAAGTTGGTAATTCTATGAGTTTTGTGTAGTGCTACAGGTAAAGTTTATTCAATCAAGGAGGACTGCTAAAACTTGCAGGTAGGGAGGAAAACTTGTATGACTTCAGGCATAGAACTTCTAATGATGAAAAATCTCCAATATCCTATGGAAGGCGATACCCACCTGATTTTAGATGCTCCAATGAAGTAAGTCTAGAAAAACTAGGTGGAAGCACTGATAAACTATAGTTTTCTTCCATTTCTAGAATTCTTAGCTTTGAAATATTTCCAATGCTCTGAGGAAGTTCACACAGATTGTAGCATCTATTCAGAAATAACTCTTGTAAACAAACCAGATTTCCAATTATGTTCACTGCCCTAACAACTAGGTACTGTGATGGGTTTAAGACCTTACCATGAAAAAGCTATTACCATAAGCAGACGATGGGGTGGTCCAGGAGATCAGCTTGCTCGCTAGCCCCATCGTTTAAGTTGGTGGTGGGGTTTTTCCCCCGGTCGATGAAGAAGCGTTGCGAGATCCTGCAATTACTAATGGGCCGATCCATTACGATGCTGAAGCGGGAGACTCGGTACAGGCCCAGCCGGAGCTACTATCTCTCTCGGACGGATAGAAGAAATAACATTCGCGCTCTATGAAGACCAGAGCATCCAGGAGATGCTCAGACAGCTCAGACAATTTTAGGAAGAGGCGCAGATCTTCCATCCACTTGTAACACATGCTCACATACACCTGTAATCTCTCACATACACTTGTAACTACCTGCCAGCGACTCCGACCAACTAACTACAAGCAAGCTACTCAAACTAAGCTACTCAAACTAATGCTAACATTAGTTATGTAGGCTAAAACATTTTGAAAAAATGAACAGTGTAAAACCAAAATAACATATAGTCTAGCCTCTTCCGCCTCGGGAAGAGGCCAAATAAGAAGGTAAAAAAATCTATATCGAAAAACTTTGGAGGGCAAATCGGGGTGAATCAGTCTTCATCGAGAAAGTTTGGTTATAGCGTGATTAGTCGAATTAACAAACTACCGAACTAATGCTAAGAGGGGCATTATCGATTACTATAGTCCCTGGCCATTGCCAGATGGCATGGACTAAAAATACGTGAGCCAACATGTCCTCCTAAATGGATACAGGCCTTCTTCATGCATGCTTAATAGAAATATGTATTCATCATTTGTCATAAGATCTGATCATAATCATCTTGGAGATTCTTGATATATTTCAAGAATCTATAGCTTGAAAATATATTTCAGAACAATCGATCATAATTATCTCGGGTAAACGAAAAAGTGATAATATGTGCAATTATTTAGACTGCTTCTGTGTATACATAGAGATGCCTCATAGAAATAAGTGAGGGCATGCCATTGAGCATCCTTTGGAAAACCATGGGCGATGAAAACCAGATTTGGCCCTATGAAATTGTTGTTTCCTGGGAGAGTGCAAGCCAAAACAAACATATAATATTTCTGGTTTGATTCATATATTGTTGAGTTTGTCTGCTTCTCCCTCACGCTACTCAGTATTTTGATACTTGAGACTTCCTCCTTAATTTCATGTGAGTTGGTCTTTGAAGGTCCATTCTTCAAAGACCTGTCCTATCTAACTTTCTTGCTCATTGGTTGTTACACGTAGCTATTGTTAGTTTAACAACCTCGAATATGAGTTACTGAGGCCTTCACCAAACAAGTATTAGATTGAATAACATCATATATAATGTTCCTTTCTCTCCCTGATGCGGCGATTCCTATTCCAATCTGGCCAATAAACAATGAGAAATGGCCATAGCCCATTGGTCACCTTTGTCTTCTCCTAAGCATACATCCAACTCGGAAATCCTTATCATTCACTTGAAATAATCTGATCATTCAAAACCTCTTCTCCCATCTGTAATATGGTGGGGCATTGTTTCGCGGTAAAATTATTCTTATCAATGTTAATATTGGGCGTTGTGTGTCACTTGTGACTGTTCTGCTCGAAGTGTCACATGCATGGTTATCCTTATGGGCATGCCCATAAAAGCATTGAATGGATCATGTTTATCGAGATGCTACACCATTAGCACAATCAATTTGGAGAATGGTTATCTAGTTCTTCTAGAAGACTTGGTATGATAGATCTACCTTATCACTGGGGTTGGCACTGAACAGATGGCCTGTGGCATGACCATTAACGGAGTAAGGACGACAAGCTATAGACTCCATGCACTAGTGAGAAATTAATGCCCTAATCCTTGCTCTTGAGCTTTCGAAAAATTAAAAAACCCATGCCTTGGAGTTTTAAATCAGATTCATATTTAGTAATAGGTGTTAAAACACGTAAACAACAGCTTGCCAAATTGAGTGGCAATGGATGTTTCCCTCTCCATTTTGCATATCCACCGAGTTGGAGATATTTGCATGTTGGGCATACCCGTTGATAATGGTTATCCAGTTGTTTCGATAACTCTATTGTTCCTTTCCATTGAAGATTTGGGTTGGTAAGATCATTTTAAAGAGGGCTTGAACCCATTACGTTATGAGGTGAGGTTTTTCTTCGGTAAATCATGTAGAATATATCATCGGGTTCGAGTTTTCTGAAGGAGGGAGGGATGGTGTTGAGCATAGCTTCCTCATGGATAGCTAAACCTGCAAAGGTTGGTCAGACGTTTGGGGGAATAGTGGTAAGGCTTTGTTGTTAAAATAATCACTTTGTTCTGGACTGACTAGTGATAAACCGTGATTCAAATCATGATGTTGTGATAAATAGAGATATACATCCATCATCAATTTAGCTCATATGACTTAGCTATGACTGAGTTAATGTATAGAACTATTTTTTTTTCGAGTGTTATTGGTCTCATTAGGTTATGTATATGTTCCACCTGTTCTCATTTGTGGGAATTTATCAGTCATATCGTATTCCTACTGAAGCAAAATCTATGTATAGGTAACTTGGTTTGAAATTAAATAGACAACACATCATTGGCCTGTAATAGTTTCGTCATAGCTTGCCCCTATTTGTTTTCTTTAATTTCATCAAAGTTGTGTAATTATGGTTTATGTCGAATATGTTTTGAGTTGAAAACCAATCACAAATCCTATGAATGGGGACGATGAAGGAACACAAAGTCCATATGGTACAAATAATATGCACACGATAGGATTGGGATGCCTTCCAGAGCAAAGCAGAGAAATCATCCTGTTAGGAAAGTCTTCTTCTTCCATTTTTGGGTTTGCACTTCATGATACGATGAAATGAATTCTATCCTTTTTGTTTTCGCCTCTGTAACTTCATAGGAAAATCACTTAGAAAGAAACAAAGAAAATTCATGTGGTGAAAATGGGGTACACACAAAGGCAACAACAAGGGGTATGGGAATGGAAAGTTGTCTCCTCAAATTCCTCGAAACAAAGGCTAAAAACTCAGTGTAAAGTTTTGTAGTTTGTAGAGAACATATTGGGAAATTGTTGTGTGGTTATATTTTGTGGCTCAATCGAGTGGGATTATTATATAGAATACAATGACATTCATCTAGACATAATGATCACTTAGATCATACATTTCTAAACTAAATATTATCATTTCTCTCCAACAAAACCCTTTATGAAGAGTTATTTATTGTAATCCCAATTACATTAATTGGTATATAATCGAGTAAATTTAACAAGTTGGATGTAAGCCTTGCACTTTAGCTTAAATTTTTAATGTCGAAAAAGTTATAGGCGAATAAATAATTCCGCAATGTGGTTATATAGCAAAGAGCCTTATAGTGATGTGGTGGAATGGAGAGTAATGCAACTAAAAGACAACCAATAACATGTTGCTTAATTGAATAAATAGAAAAGGTCAAACCTCAATTGGTTACTTGTTATTGTGCTTACTTATCAAATGATGTGAAGATTTAAAATTCTACTTATTATATGTTTGAAAGTTTTCAAAACTTAAGTTATTGTTGAATTCTCTTATGTGTTGGGTTGTGTTATTCTTTCCACGACTAGCCCACATAGTTAACCAGGGGATTAGAGGGGGGGCGGAGCTCCCCATTTGTTGCACAGATTATGTAGCGAGGGGGGGTCACAGGGGGTTTGAGGCATACTCGTAACCCCACTTTATGGGGTTTGGGGTAGTGCCCTTGAAAATTTTGGTTTCGGACCCTATGTTAGGATGGGCAGACCCACCTATGGTTTTGTACATGATTTTCGTACATGTTTTTGGACGCAATGGTTTTCGGTCCATGGTATCGGACGGATGGTTTTTCGGTCCATGGTATTGGATGCTTTGGCATGTATAAATATTTATTATAACATTGAAAGGAACATAATGAAAAATCAAGTTGTTAGTCCCAATTTTGGGATCGAGGGGAAAATCTCTCTGTCTATGTGTTTTATGTGTTATGCTCTCGCATTGTTTATTTTCTATTTTTTAGAATTTGTATGCAGGTAATTTCTATACGGGGTTAAAAACCACATTTGGTATCAGATTAGTTTTGGCTTCAAGGGGACGCCTTTGTTGCTGAGGGGTTTCGCTCAGGCCTGTGGTAGACCCTGTTCAGTGGGAGATCTACGAGATTGATTCTAGTGGTGAAAGAAAATGGCGAGCAGTGCAAGAATAGAGATCGAGAAATTTAATGGTCAGAGTTTTGGGTTGTGGAAACTCAAGATGGAGGATCTGCTGGTGGATAAATATCAGTGGATTGTGGTAGATCTGGGTACTAAACCAATGGGAGTGTCTGATGAAGAATGGAAGAAGTTGGATCAAAAGGCAAAGAGCACAATATGATTGTGTGTCTCAGATTCAGTATTGCTGAATGTATCAGGGGAAGCTACGATGAAGACTTTGTGGGACAAGTTAGGGACTTTGTACCAATCTAAGAGTCTAGTGAATAAACTGTTCCTACCGAAAAATCTGTATAACCTGAAGGTGAAAGATGGAGACTTGGTGATAGAGCATCTCAACGCATTTAATATTGTGGTAAGTCAGTTAGCATTTGTTGATATTAAATTTTTTTATGAAGATAAGTGCATCAGTTTGTTGTGTTCTCTACCAGATTCGTGGGATAGTCTGGTTATTGCAATAGGTAGTAATGCAACTGCCTTGCAGTTTGATGAAATAGTCTCATCCTTGCTGATGGAGGAGAAGAGACAGAAAAATATAGAGAGCTAGAGTGGTGATGCCTTGTCTGTACGAGGACAGTCCCAGAAAAGAAACAAAAATAAGTCATCGAGTGGAAGATATAAATCTAAAGGGAGATCTAAATCTCCAGGAAAACCTGTAAAGGTGGTGTGCTGGAAATGCGGAAAGGAATGGCACTACAAAAGGGACTGTAAATCTGAAGCTTCTGATAAAGGAAAGGGATCTGATGATGCTCCTTCTACAGAGGCAAAAACCACCTCAGATGAAGGTGGGGCTGTGTACTTGGCTTCTTCAAGTACACATGTAGATCATGAGGCATGGTTAATTGACTTAGGTGCATCTGTTCACCTCACTCCCCATAAAGAGTGGTTCTGCGAGTATAAGAAATACGATGGTGGTGATGTCTTCTTAGGGGATGATAGGAAGGCTAGAATCATTGGTTGTGGAAAGGTAAAGTCGAAGTTGCAAGGTGGAAGGGTTAGAACACTTCTAGGTGTTCTGTACATTCTTGCATTGGGCATAAATCTGATTTCTATAAGCAAGCTAGATGATGCAGGTGTAAAAACAGTGTTCGAGAAGGATACCTGCAAAATGGTTCAGGGAGCACTGGTATTGATGTGGGGAGTTTGAATTGGAACTCTATAGAAGATACAAGGTAGCAGTGTTATTGATGGGCACAATAGTTCTGTGATTCCTGAAAGTGGAGCTAAAAGTCTAGTGGTCTCTAGAGAGAAGACCATGTTGTGGCATCAAAGGCTTGGACATATTGGAAAGAAGGGCCTTCGAATACTTCATGGTAAAGGTATGGTAGAAGGTATGAGTAATAGCTCTCTGGATTTTGATTTATGTGAAAATTGTGTATACGAGAAGTAGAATTGTGTGAGTTTCCCCTTTGGTAGTAAGAGGGCGAAACAGATATTAGAAATTATGCACAGTGATGTGTTTAGACCTATGAAGGTTCCATCACTGGGTAAGTCTATGTACTATGTATCATTTATAGATGAATTCTCAAGGAATAGATGGATATATTTCCTTAAGGAGAAATCTGAAGCCTTTGACCGGTTTAAAGAATTTAAGACTCGTGGAAAATTAGACAGAGAAGAAGATAAAGGTGCTGAGGACAGATAATGGTGGAGATTTTTGTTGTAAGGAATTTGAAAATTTCTATAAGAAGTGTGGTATAGCACGATAGAAGACTACTCCATATACACCTAAGCAAAATGGAGTTGTAGAAAGAATGAATAAGACGTTGATGGAAATGGCAAGAAGCATGCTCAATGGTACTAGGTTAGGACAGGAATTCTGGGCAGAGGCAGTGGATACTGCATGTTACTTGGTCAACAGGTCACCTTCATCAACGTTGGAGGATAAGACTCCATAAGAGGTATGGATTGGTAAGAAACCCTCTCTTTCACATCTGAGGGTATTTGGATGTGATGCATATGTACATGTTCCAAAGGAGAAACGAACCAAGTTGGATAGTAAATCTGAAAAGTGCATCTTTGTTGGGTATAAGGATGGTTTAAAGGGTTATAAGCTTTGGAACCCAATCACATGGAAGGTTTTGTACAGCCGAGATGTTGTGTTCAGAGAGGTAAAAGATGTTATTAAACATGAAGTCCAACCAAAGGAACCTAAGAAGATAGAGTTTGAGCTTAAGGAGGAAGAATCAGACTCTACAGCAGAGGAGGAATGAGAAGATGAAGAGCCACAAACTCGAGATGTGAGAAGATCACTTCGAGAAAGAAGGAAACCAGAAAGGTATAGTCCATCTGCTTTCTGTTCAAATTTTTCTTTATCTATTACTAACAATGATCCCAGAACTGTGAAAGAAGTAGTATATTCAGAGGATGGAAAACTCTAGAAAGAGGCCATGTTTGATGAAATGGCATCTTTGCACAAAAATGAGGCATGGGATCTAGTGGAGTTGCCAGCTAGAAGGAAACCCATTGGCAGCAAATGGGTGTTCAAAAAGAAGACAAATGTAGAAGGAAAAGTGGAGAAATACAAAGCTCGGTTGGTAGCAAAAGGTTATTCCCAGGTGCCAGGAATTGCTTTTGGTGATATTTTTTCTCCTGTTGCCAAGGTGACTCCTATTAGATTATTTTATTTGTTGTTGCTACTTTTGATTTTGAGGTAGAATAGATGGATGTGAAGACAACATTTCTTCATGGAGATCTTGAAGAGGAGATCTACATGAAGCAACCTAATGGCTTTGCGGTGAAGGGTAAGCAATAACTGGTATGCAAGTTAAAGAAGTCTCTGTATGGGTTCAAACAGTCATGAAGGATGTGGTATCAGAAATTTCATACATTTATATGGGGACTTGGCTTCACCAAAAGCAAAGTAGATCACTGTGTGTATTTTAAATTAATTGGTGACTATGTTATTTATCTGTTCTTGTATGTGGATGATATGTTGTTGGTTGGAAATGGCAAAGAAATTATCCAGGATTTGAAGACCCAATTGTCGCCCAAATTCGACATGAAAGATCTTGGTGTTGCAAACTATATTTTGGGCATGGAAATTAAAAGAGATTGGGCAAAGAGGAAGCTCTGGTTAAACCAGAGGAAGTATGTCGAGACAATATTGCAGAGGTTTAATATGCAGGATAGTAAACCGGTGAAGGTTCCCATTCCTGTAGGTGTGAGGTTATCTACTGAACAGTGTCCCAAGGCACAAGAAGAGGAAGAGGACATGTCCCATGTTCCATATGCAAGTGCAGTCGGTAGCTTGATGTATGTAATGTTCTGTACTAGACCAAACATTGCACATGAAGTGGGAGTATTGAACAGGTTTATGTCAAAACCAAGGAAGGAGCACTACACAGTAGTGAAGCGGGTTTTTTAAGTATTTGCGTGGCACTAGTGATTATGGTTTGTGCTACCAAGGAATATCACGATTGGATAGAATGTTGGATATTCATGGCTTTGTTGATGTAGACTGGGCTAGAGATTTGGATCAGAGAAGATCTACAAGTGGGTATGTGTTTAACCTATTTGGAGGTGTAGTAAGTTGGATGAGTAAGAAAAAATCTGTAGTGGCACTATCAACTACAGAGGTAGAATACATGGCAGCCACTCATGCAAGTAAGGAAGAAGTTTGGTTGCAGAGATTGTGTTAAGGTATGGGGTTAGTACAGGGAGCTGTAAGGATAGACTATGACAACCAAAGTGCAATTTTCTTGGCAAAGAACCCCACATATCATTCAAAGACAAACCACATTGATGTTCAGTATCACTTTTTGAGGGATATGATAGAAGAAAAAAAGGTGTTACTGGTAAAGGTGGACACTTTGAAGAATACTGTAGATGCATTGACAAAACTTATGACCTCTGAGAATTTCTCTTGGTGTATAGAGACAATGGGCATTTCAGGGCTGGAAAAATGACTAAGCTCTCTTGTGGCCCATTGTGGAAAGAAAAAAACAAGTGGGATAATGTTGGGTTGTGTTATATTCTTTTGATGACTAGCCCACATAGTTAACCAGGGGGTTAGAGGGGGGGCGGAGCCCCCCCTTTGTTGTGCTGATTATGTAGCGGGGGCGGGGGTCACAGGGGGTTTGAGGCATACCCGTAACCCCACTTTATGGGGTCCAGGGTAGAACCCTAGAAAATTTTGGTTTTGGACCCTATGTTAGGATGGGCAGACCCACCTATGGTTTTGTGCATGATTTTTGCACATGTTTTTGGACACGATGGTTTTCGGTCCATGGTATTGGACGTGATGGTTTTTCGGTTCATGGTATTGGATGATTCAACATGTATAAATATGTATTATAACATTGAAAGGATCATAATGAAAAATCAAGCTGGTAGTCTCGGTTTTGGTATCCAGGGGAAAATCTCTGTGTATATGTGTTTTATGTGTTATGCTCTCGCATTGTTTATTTTCTATGCTTTAGAATCCGTATGCAAGTAATTTTTTTACGGGGTTAAAACCTACATTATGAAGGCACAAATACTTTATACTATGATACTTTCATAGTTTTAAATATGCATAGTAGAGCGGGATAAATAAACAATTTGTTAATAATTGTAAACTATGATTATATCATCCAAAGTGGGATCCTATACCCATCATATTAATGAGACATTCAATTTTGATAACAATCAGTGCGTCTGTAAGAAGAATATATCCCATTGAGGAATGAGAATATTCAAATACTAAATATCTCCACATAAGAAGAGTAAAGCATATAACCAGTTGTAGGAGGAATAATGGATATATTATTTCTATGCAAGGACATAGCTTAATAAAATGGAAATTAATTGTGGTAAAGATAGTCAGTGAAGGAAATAACTTAATGGAATAAAGTTATGTGTATAGAGATGTTGAACCTTTATGAGATAAATTGTCAAGTATTTTCTTTCCATAGATCATGGACAGCGTGAGGAAAAATAAAAAATAAAAGTATATAAATGAAAATTATATAAAACATCAAGTAAGAGGTCCATGACATACTATCAACATTAACAGAATTTGATGGTTAAATAAGTGGGGTCCATCCTAGAATAAATTCTAAGATTTTATGTAAGAAGCTATTTGTAAAGGTTCCCATAAAATATTGTTAAGCTCATGAAGGATAGGTCATTGTATAAGAGACTATGTACTTGTAAACAAATTGTCTTTCAACTTAATATTTGGTTGGTGCATCAACATGTAATGATGCAATCCATTTTGTAATGTAATTTTGTCGTTGGGGAAATACTATTGAAAGGCATTTAACCTTACCAGGTTATTATATTCAGGAACATATGCATATTTTGTTGGACATGTATAGATTGGACCTATAGGTGTCTTTGAGTAAAACAATATCTAAATAATTGTAACTAAAATAAATAAGAATTAAAAAGTATATGTTCAAAACTAGACTGAGCTAGGGTCAGAATTGTATGCACACATGCAATTCAACTTACTGTATGCATGAAGACATCATATATGAACAACTTTATGACCTTCATACATAGGTCAATGGGACTAACACCCAAAAGTAAAAATTCATAATGGAAGTAGGTCCTAGTGCTTCTTGGTTAATAGTATAAAGACAATATTAAGCTTAAGATAACATTCTTAAAAGTTCACTCAATTTCAATGTGTCATGGATGTGAATATCAATCCAAATATAAATGGATTTATGTTAATAATATGCCATAAATAGGGACCTTTCCAATCCATAGTAAAATAAATATGCTTTCAGTAGAAGGATGGTAGATCTAGAAAATGTACTTCTTATGTGAAGGGATAAGATTACAACAATCTATGGGTATATATAAACAAAATATGCATGCTTATAACAATATAGATGACAAACAAATTGGATATGGTGGCACTGGATGCAATGGAAGTAGAAAGAGAACAATAACCAAATGAATAACAAGAATGGTACACTCAATTCAGAACATGACTGGTCTGAACTAGTAAATGAACCTGTTGTAAACCATAAGTTTTCACATTAATTAAACATGTTAGCACCCCACAATGTCCCAAGTATGAGAAAGGAGATCGATGAAGGTAACCTCAAGCCAACTTTGGATCTGGTAGCTAGCCCTACCAAATCATAGAGGGCTCTCTCCCTAATCTCACAGTCAATGAGTGACAGGAGATGAAGATAGATCTTAGGCTAGATATTCAAAGTTGAGTAGCATTTGATATTATGGTTTTCTGGACTAGGGTCAATAGGTCTAGGAAACTAGGTAAGGGTTCCAAAAGATCAGCTGCAGAGATATAATGGGGAAAGGTAGGTATTTTCAGTGACATTTTTGAGTTTTCATGGTGGTGTAGGGTTGAAAAAGTGAAGGATCAAAATGAGCATATGAGTTATGAATTCATTTATCAAAGGAAATTAAACATAAACATGAAAATATCATCAAAACAGAGCATAAACATTTGAATTCTTCTTTAAGACTATTGATATGATCACATGAAAGAATTAAGATGGAAGTAAGGAGAAATACCATTCATACTGATGATAAATCAAAGAATAAACACTATCATAAAATCATTCCATAGGAATCCCAAGATAATAGCTAAAAATTGCATGTATTACTCCTGCAAAAAATGATGGTGTACACTAGCTTCAAAGCATTTGACTCATAAGCATCCAAAATTGATTTGACCTAGATATAGATACATATAGATAAAAAACAAAATTTACCCTCTCAAGGGTCGAATCCATCATTATAGGAACTGTTTACATCAATCTCTGTAACCAAACCTAAAACTAGGGAGGTTAGAAACTAACTCCCAATTTAGCCCTAACTAATTCACTTTGACTTTTCAATCGTAATGAGCATGTATTTACATCATTTTAACATTTACAAACTCCATTAAAATTAATTACATCATTTGAAAACCCAATAAGACAGAATAGATCACGAAAAGTTGACCTGGACTGATAAAACTCAAAAATTTGACATCTTGGCGAAATCGCAACGAAATTTCTGAGAAGCATAGTGTGCTTCTTGTGGCAGATTTTTGTGGGGGTTTCCTTGATTGTTTTCTTGACCTGAAGGCTGATGAAGATACCTTAGGATACCTATTAGCCCCATGAAGCCTTGAACCTACAAAAATCCTTCTCCAATGCACCTAGAAATCAATTTTCCCAAGGCTACTCTAGAGATGTAGCAAGGGGTCCAAAAAGGAGGCAGAAACACAAAAATTGACCTGTTTATTGAATTCTTTTCCAAAAGTATGAGCTAAAATGGAAAACCAAGTGTATATATGTAACGTATAGGTCAATATCTATCCATATATGCAAGCCACTTTTCATTTCGAAGCCTTGAGAGGAAGCGTATCGTGAGCTCACTGCACTTTTGTGCGTCATGAATTGCCAAAACTGCTAAAAACTTTAAAAATCACCAAAATTTTCAAAAATTATTTGAAACTTGTTTCTTTTGCTCTCTAAGTGATGGATTAGAAAACGAATGATGCATCAACAAGAAAATCAAGGTTGTCTCTCTTATTTAGTTTATTTAGGGTTTTCTTTAGCTTCATTTTCATATTCCTAACCCTAATGTTGCAAATTTGATTCCTGATGAAGTAGTGCCTTTCCATGTGTCTCTCAAGGTTGGTGCCCTTGCTGGCTTTCTTTAGGAGCATCTCTAAGTGTTCATTGACACTTCCAAGCCAATACTCTTTTTCCTTTTCAAGCTCAGCTTCTATGGTATCCTTAATGTCCTGTTGACCTAGTGGCAGACTTGGCTGACTCCCTTGTCCTTTCGGTCTCTTAAGTCCTCTTGTCTTTGGCCTCCTTCAGTTGATCTGAAACTCTTTATCCTCAAGATACTAAAAATATGTTATAAACTTAACTTTATCATCCTCTGCCACCAAATTAGTCTTAGATTTACTGAGCAAAATTTGATTTACTTTAAGTTGTATGTTCGCTTTCTATAAGGATGTTGTCATGAAGATTTCTTTTACCAAACCATCCTTTAGCTCTCTGATTTATGCTTCTTTCTCTTGTATTATTTCCTCAACTGGCCTGCCTTTCTCATGCTCTACTAGGTCAGCCATGTCAACATCAACAAGTACTTGTTCTTCTTCATGCAAGGGTGCATCATGTTGGTGTCCTCATGTTCCTTGTCCAACAGTAGTAGGCCGAACTCTTTCCACACTGCCAGGAGAAAATACAAGTTTTTTACCTTTGAAATAATTTTTTCATCTCTACGCTAGCTGTCTTTTTCACTTCAGGCTTTCTTGTTGATCCAAACTCTTGTCACTTCAGGCTTACTAGTAGAGCCAACCTCTTAAGGCCTTGGTGATGCCAATGTAGTACTTTGATTGTTAGGTTGACTAGTAGCAGGCAAAAGAGAAGAAGTTTGCATGAATGCCAGCCAAGATAGGTTAAACTGTGAAAGCAGATGTAGAACAATGACTTTGACCAAGCCATGATCAAATAGGTTTTCTTGGTGATCCTTCCTTTTGCTTTGTACATTCTCCATCATTTTGAGAAGGCTTCTATAGAAGTAGTGAGGTAGGTTTAGAGGTTTGATTGTTGTGAAGTGCATCAATAGCCTTATGTGATACTGATATAGCCTTGAAAACCTCCCCTCATAGGTAACATAATTCGTGATCATCTTCATTAAAGGAGAATTTTTGTCAAGCAATTTTGAAGGGAAAAATGTGTGTAGGAGCATTTTTGTAATATGGATTTAGGAAAAATTTGTAATTCTCAATGTCCAAATCCATCCCTTTAAACTAGATTTATCCATGGTTAGGGATACTAGTGGTTGAGGCTATGTAATATCCTAATATGATGAGTTCAACCCCTACTATGTTGGCCTTATCCCTCCTAAAATTGGTGGCAAAGAGGCTTGTCAATTTGGCATGGGAACCCACCTCTTCAATCCTTTCACAAGAACTTAGACAACCCACATCTTGAAAGGATTTCTTGATGAAAGATGAATCCATGATCTCTTGGACCTGAGTGGGCTCATACCTAGAAAATTTCCCTCCTTTGTTGTAATTTTTCTTCTCACTATGCATGGTATCAATCTATATGACAAAACCCTACCTTGGTAGAGGAAAGATAGGGTATGATTTGGGAAAATAGGGGAAATGATACAATTGTATTGAGGAAAGGGAATGGAGGGGTTAGGGATTAGGTTAATTTATGGGAAAATTATAGCGGGTAGGGATAAATGTTAGGGAGTGTAAGGAGGTTGAATTTCTTGAAAATAGTAAGGGAAATGTGTGAAAATAGGAAAAACACAGTCCTACCCTAGGAATTTGTCAAAAGTGCAGCGTAGGCTAAGGTTTGTAGGAAAATGAGGGAGATGAAGGCAATGGGTATTGGAAAAGTTTAGTGGAGGTAGATGAGGTGCGGGCGAGGTTGATAGAGTGAAAATGTATGTGTTTTACAACTGAAATGAAGCAAACAAACATAGAAAGAAAAAGTGCAGTGAAACCTTAGGAGAGGGAATTTCACTGAGTTTTCTGAGAAAAATGATGCATCGAAGGAGTGACAAATGTCTAAGTAATTAAAAAAGATATGCTAGAACTTATGAAATTCTGAATGGAACCCCTGAGATGCTTTCTTATCCTCCAAATTCAAAAGTGAAACAATAAGCCAGACACACAACGAAGAAGGAAAAAGCGCAGTGTGGTAGTTAAGGAACTGATTTGAGGAGAAATTTTGATGACTTGGTGGTTGGAATGAAGCTCAATGGTAGAGGGATTCTCAATGAAGGTGAAATGAGAAATTAGAATGCTTGGATGGTCTTCTTAGAGACTGTAAATCGACATTTGCTTTCGGTCATGAAGTGACATCACTTGTCTTTTTGAAAAAGTTGAATGATCGGATAGTGTACAACAAATTTATCACTTTATTATGCAAGGTTACATCTTCATAAGGAGTAAAATGTACCTTAGTAATCATTTAAAACACTTTTCCTAATTACTAACTCCCTTTATGGTGACTATCGTGATGACATGACTCCCTACATGACTTCTTATGATATGACCTAATAATGACACTAAACGGATATCTACAACCATTAAAGACCTTTGAACCTTTACAATGTGAATAATAATGATATGACGACCTTTAATTATGACCAAGGAACTCTTTTGGTGACCCATCACAAGGAGTTATGACATGACCATGACAACATTTTATGACATTGAGTATGGATGGAGTAATAATGACCTAGAACTAACCAATGATCAAATTTTATTTGAAAAATTATTTGAAACTATAAGAATTTGACCTAGGGCCCTATCAATTGACATTGAAAGAGAAAATTTGGTCACTAATGACTCATAGACACTAACATTGGCTCTAGCTGGGGATGGGATCTCCTTTAGGAGGTGTCAAGAACACCATAGACCAGGTAGCCTCATCCATTGGGAATGGAGTGAAAAAAGTAAAATACCCAAAACACAACACAAAAATTATTGACTGACAAAATATAGGACAAACTGAAAATGACTTAACTTTTCAAAACAACAACTGATTAGAAAATCCTTATGGCCTTCTCCTCAGGCTTCAAAATTTCATGACGGGTCCTTCACAGTTTCGCAGCAAAATAAAATGTTATGTATAATGGAAAAGAGAAATTTATGAAAAAAATCATGTGAGGTAATGCCTAAGGAATCTACCATTGACTAGTCCTCCTGGTAGTGCTTGTCCATCTAATTCTTCTAACAAATAGGGCATTCTTCCCTCTGAAAGTTGAAATCCTATATGGTCCTTTCCACAAGCTATCAAACTTTCCATGCTTACCTTTCTCCTCATTTCGAGCATCCAATCGGAGAACGACATCTCCCAAACTAAAATCACCTACTTTGTTTTTTCTATCATAGATCTTCTTGATCTTTTCCAGAAGCTTTGAAATATTTTGAAGCATTTCCTCTTTATCCTCTGGCAAATGAATCATCTAATTGATCCTCTGCTAAATATAATTAGGTTGACTATCAACTTCTTGCAAAATTTTCATCACCGCAACAACAAAAAAAGTTAGAAAAACAATGTCCACTCCATATACCAGCTATAAAGGTGACATACCTATGGACTTCTTAGTGTTCACTATATCTGCCCACAGAGCATCGATAAACTTTTTGTGCCAATTGTTTTTGCTTTCTTCCAACAACTTGTTCATGATATTTACCAATGATTTATTCGATGATTTGGACCACCCATTACCTTGTGAGTAATATGTTGTTGAATGCCCAAGTTTGATGTGGTACTTGTCACAAAAATCAATCATCTTCTTCGACTTGAAGGATGCTGGATTGTTAGTGATATCTATAGACAATCAAATCGGGACATAATATTAGACTCAAGAAACTGAATTATTACCTCATCCATAACTTGTCTAGGAGGGATGGCCTTGATCCACTTCGTGAAATAGTCAGTGGTTGTTAAAATCCACTTTGTTGAGATGAAGATGAAGGTTGAATATCACCAATGAAATCGAGACCCCACTATTGAAAATGTGCTTGGACTTAAATTGGTTGCAAGGGTAGTAGTGACAACTTTCTCTTTCCCTAAAATATTTGACACTCATGACAACTCATTAGAGTTTTGTAGCCATCAAAAAATAAAATTGGCCAATAAAATACATCTCTCAAGATCTTGTTTGTTGTAGTCTTCCAATAACGGTGACTACCACAATGACCTTGTGAAAGGCATTCATTACTTCTTTTACTTCACTTTCAACTAGACAATTCAACAAAATTCCCCCGGGATCCTTCTTGAATAAAACATTGTCCAAAATACAATATTTTATAGATTTTAACCTTAATGATCTAGCCTTAATTTTCAACACACCCGATGGAGAATTCAAATGTTGAAGCACATAAACAATATTTCAATACCAAGGAGACGAGGTAAAAATATGTTATACCTAAGCAGATGAATCATCCATTGCTTCTTTGGACAGTGCAACAATGACATTGATATCCAAAACATGTAAATTATACTCTTCCATAAGCTTCACCAAACCTTTCCCTTTGACCAGCTTTGTAGGTTTAATTTCAAGGTCATACTCCTACATTTCAAAATTCCATTTACCTCACCTACCTTCAGGATCATTTTGCATCAAAACATCCTTGACTCCAGCGTTTGGAACAGAGGCAACAATACGTGAATGTAGGATGTACACCCGGAAATACTTCAGAGACATTACTAGGGTCAAAGCCTATTGTTCCATGATATTATACGTTAATGTCGCATCCCTTATGGTTCTACTGAAAAATGCAATTGGATGCCCAGTTTTTTGTTCTTTTTTCTACATTAGGACAGTAGCCAATGTGTGCCTAGAAGAAAATTAAAAAATGATAAAATCCATAGTGTAATCAGGGTTAGTTAAGATAGGAGCACAAGATAATGCAATTTTGACTTGGTTGAAATATTTCCTTGCATCCTCAGACCAATTTGCCTCGTTGTCCCTTTTCAACATGTTAGTCATTTCTCTTATATGCTCAACAAAGTTAGGAATAAACCTTCTCAAGAAGTTGATCTTACTATTAAAAGATTGAATTTCCTTCTTGTTTATTGGGTAATCTAATTGTTGGATTGCCTCGATTCTTGTGGGATCTACGTGGATGCCATATTTTGATATGATATGACCAAGTAATTTTCCCTCTTCCATGTCAAGCAACCTCTTCTTTAGATTCATCGATATGCCTAATTTCCTGCACCTTCGGAAGAATATCCTAAAATGATGCAAATGATATTCATCTATTTGGGAGAAAATTTTTATTTCATCGAGGTAAATAACTAGAAACACATCTCTTTCATTAGAAAAAGCGATATCCATCACTTGCTGAAATGTATTTCCTAGATTTTTTGGACCAAAAGGCATCCTGGCGTACCTGAAAGTACCCCAAGGTGTAGAGAATGTTGTCTTCGCTTGGTCATTGGGATGGACCAAGATTTGATTATACCTTGAATATCCATCAAGTAAAGACATTTTAGAATAACCTGCCACCCTTTGCAGAATGTGATCCATCTTTGGTGGAGGGTAATTGTCCTTCAAGGACACTTTTTTTAGATTTCAGAAATCAATTCATAAACGAATTTCACTTGTCCTTTTCCTGACAGGAACAAGATTCAACATCCAATTAGAAAAGAGAAGAGGAACAATGATACCAGCTTTATACAATATGTTTACCTCTTTCTCTATGGATGGAAGCAACTTCAGATTGATCCTTCTGAGATTTTGGCGAAAAGGCTTTTGATTGGGCTTGATAGGAATAATATGTTGAATTATATTTTTATCATAAAACTTAAAATATGAATACTCCCATGCAAGCACATCATAAAACTCAGCCAAACGTGTTGCATATTTACCTTTCATTTATGCGGTTAAGGACTTTGAGAACTTCACCATCATTGGCTTCTCAGGTGTGCCAATATTGATGTCTTCAACCCCTGCTTCAGTGGGGACCATTGTCGGCTTCTGTACAACATCATCATGATCGAAGAGCTCTTCTAAGGGTACAAGACCTCTTGGAATGGAATGATCCTTCAGCTTCAATACTTCCAATTCTATATCTTGGATTTACTCATCATCTTCATAAAATACATCATCAATGTAAGAAGTGGTGAATTGTTCCTCTATTTGCAAAAAAATTATTGATTTTCTTATCATCCTGAAACACTTTCCAGTACCATAGATTATTAGGGACAACAGGGCGATGTTTAACATTAATTTCAAACTTCTTATTGGAATGTATTAGGATTTTAAACATGCTTTCTGTCATGGCGAGAGAATCAACCATGAAATTCTGGTTTCTTGGAATCAGAGACAATCTATACTTAGGAAAATTTTTGAGGATATCTAACACAGCATTGTGATATGCTTTCATATACTCGAATGTTTGATCTGGTATTCCCCATTTACTTGTTTTATTACCAATTCATAGTTGCCATAAACTGAAATCCTTTTTGCACCTAGCTTCTTAAGAATCTTAAGATCGGTAATCAAGGCCTCATATTTTGCTTCACTATTAGAACAATCGAAAGCTAGTTTGTATGAACATATTCTGACATTATGAGGAATTTAACCTGTGTGATTCATTGGAGTACGAATCCAAATTCCAATTCCATCTCCCTCCCTTCCCATGGCTCCATCAAAATCCAGGGTCCAAATAGCATCTTCCTCATCAGCACACTGAAATTTGGAATACTAATTTTTATTTTCTGTTGGAAGATGATCCATTGTCTCAACATAATCTGTCTCCTTCATTGAATTTATTGTCATTACAAATGATATATTTTGTTGCAAATCATTCAATACCTATTCTTGATCTTCTTCATGTGAAACTGCTCCAAACTACCTAAAGCTTCTAAAATTTCTAAAGGTTCCTCAATAAAATGAACTATGATCATTAGATTCTGAGTCATTATGTACATCATGTATGGGGTGATTATTCGGCTTCTCTTTGCTACTAATCATATATTTCATCTTGGTTTCCTGGTACAATTTCCTAAGTTGACTTAACACTGGTATAAAAGCATAAGAGAAACTAGGTTGCAAAGTGTCTTTGAATTTTGCTGTTAGCACCTAAATCTGCCTTAGGCTGAAGGAAGGCAAAATTCAAGGTAACCACAAACCACACTCAGTTTGGTAGCTAGCCCTACCAGAACATGAGAGGGCTCTCTCCGAGTCACACTCAGTCAATAGATAAATGAAATGGCCTGAGATGACTTACAGCGAAATATTTATCTTAGGCTAGTAAGTGAATATGGATACAAGAAGTGATTTTTATGAATGCTTGTGTTTCTGGGATGGTATGGGACTAATGGACCTCAAATAACAGAGAATTTAATATAAAGACACAGATTACTTCATGAGGCAAGATAGGCGGAGAGTCCAGCAATTTAGTTTGAAGAAACGCGGAATGGAGAGATTGCTTAGGAGGGTGAAAAGGCCATGGGCAACATGAATCCTTTTCAACAGAAAAAGAACATTAAACATGAAATTTTCCCATAGGCAGAGCAATAAAATTGAATTCTACCTTATCTAACTTAGAAAATTTCACCGGAAATGAATATTAAATGAGCTATGAAACATAACAAGATACGTATGAAACATAAGAGACACATTTGTTGCACTCACAACCACATGAATCCCATGAAACAGAGCCGCTGCCTTTCATTAATCCTCTGTAAAAAATATACAATGAAGAAACATAATTTCTTTCCCACAGTCTCCCAGAAGTTACAAGTCAACCAACCCTTTGCAAATAGTTTGATACAATATATAGAATGTGCCATGAAGAGATAGAACACCCAAGGGTTGAGCAGTTACTCGAATCATTAGAAAATGAAGGTGGAGAGCCAAACATCAACTACAGGTGCAGCGCCACAAACATGACAAATGGCTTGGGTGACTGTTTGCCTTCCTTTGTCACTTGGATAGAAGCCCATCTGGAGTGAAAATACTTTAAATGTATCCTTTGGTGCTGAAAACGTGAAGTGTAGATGAGAGGTCCCACTTATGAAAAGTCGTGAATCGAAATTTCGCGAAACAAAGGCAAATTGGGCCTTTTTTCCTATATGCGTCGCGCCATTATCTATATGCACCATGCCACTTTGATGCCCATTTTGAGACCCTTGAAAGAGTCCAAAATGTGCCCAAGTGTGCTTGTTGGTAAGCTTGTCCTGTCTACGTTCCAACCCAGGTGGAAGTTTTGAATTTGGAGCTCATTTTCCCCTTCAAATCTTCATTCGCCCAAGACTGCTTCCTGTGTGTCAAAATAGGGGCATTGAGGCCATTTTTTGGGTGTTTTTGACCTCCTGGAGACTGAAATCATGCCCAAATTTCTTGCTCAAGTCCTAGTAGTCATGATTTTTCATGATGAATCCAAAAATGCAAACCATTTCTCATTTGGAGCTCCCAATCCTACGCGCCGCGCCAGTGGCGTGGCACACATGGAGAAAAAACCTATGTTTGTGCCAAAAAATTTCCATGTGACCAAAAATGTCCCAAATTTCTTGAAATTTGGGCTGGAGGTTCTCTAAGAGGCACTACGCTAGACCACAGAAGCTTCAGCCAAGATTCGAAGCTGATCTTGCTCTTTTACCTCTTTTGTTGCTCTGCTCAATTTGGCCTTCAAGCTCCTTATCTAAGCCTTTACACTCATGTTTCGTGCCCTGTAATGACAAGCCATCCTCATCAGTATGGTTTTGTCTCTATTGGCCTTCTCCAACAGTTTCTCCAGGTCGATATTGATCTGCTCTAGCCATGACTCACAATCGTTGTTGATCTCTTTCTCCAAGGTAGTGAGCTCGATCCTCCTTTGTTGGGCAGCTTGTCGATTCTCACGGATGCTTTGCAGCTCCATGATTGCCTGCTGGTCCTCAAGCTGCTTGTTCCTCTGCTCCAGATACTTGATGATCCATCTGTCCCTCTCCACATTGAGTGACAAGTCTTGGATCTCTGTGTTCTGTTCCTGAATGGTCATCCTAATTTGGGCATTCTCTGCCTCTGTCTCATCATCCTGAATGAGGATGACATCAGTCTCCTGTTCACCTGATGGCCCCTCATCATGCACGGGCCTCTTTCCCTTGTCTAGTACCTATGTTGTTGATGCCAAAAGCGAGGTCCCTTCCACCCTGGGTGGAGATAAAACTCGCTTTGTTGCTGCAAACAAGTGCCTACTGCCTCTTTGATATGTAACAAAAACTGGCATGGTAGTGATCTCATGGTGCTCATACTGATGAGAAGGACCACCCATCTCTTGCTCTGGCTCTGATAGTACCTGTGATGTGCTAAAGAAGTCATGGGAGATGAAGTCCTCCGAAGCAATGCCCTGCAATCCCAACTGATGATCTACCAAAATCCGGATAAGAGCAAAGTGATACACATTGTTAAGCTGCCGCTGAGGGGTCTTATGCAGCATGAAGGTGTTCATCCTCTCTATGTTCCTACATATGAAAAACAGGAGGTTCATCATCCTCACCCTCGTAAAGTGCATGAGCAACTGGATGTGATAGGCATATAGTCGAGTGAACCTCCCCTCACGGCTGAAGTATTTCATGATAAATCTCATGACTGGAGCATACTCATCTTTCAAGTATCTGAAGGGAAAGGCTCTTGTGAATTGACTCAAGAATATGGCCTTGATGTAAGGCTCATAATGTTTCCTATTCACCTTCTTCTTCTTATGCCACTATTCTACAACATTTGGTATACATGCTGCCACTGATATAGTTTCGAGTGTCAATTTGAAAGTGACCCCGGCGAAGATAGACTGACCTGCATGTAGATGAAGCACCAATAGACGAGCCAACTCATGATGAACTCTAAAATTTTCCACCCTTTGAAAAAATTCAAAACATGATAGGTGCTGGAAACATGACATGGCAAGAGGGCATGCTTGTAATTTAGTGAGGGTAGTGGGCTCATCCCTGACATGTTTGCCACTCTTGTGATGTCTCCTGCGAGCCTGCTCTTCTGAGGATGAGTCACTTTGTGTCTCCATCTCATACTCTGACGAATGCTGTGATGTCGTGACTACTGTGTGTACTGTAGCTAGGCTACCCTTTGATGATGGTGTGAGGTTGAGTGCCTTTGTGATATCTGTCACCAAGGGGAACAATGAAACAGGGAGTATTAGGAAGGGAGTAATGTAATGGGAATAGCGGTTATAGGGAGAAATTTGTTTAGGGTTATGGGAGGAGTTTGGGTATTTTGATAGGGTAGGGTTTGGGGTTTTAACAAGGTAGGGTTTGGGGTGTTATGTTGACCAAATAGTGGAGGGATAGGGGAGAGGGTTGGTAGTAATTTAGGGCAGGGATATTAGGAAAAATGAGAAAGGGAGGATAGGAAAAATGGTAGGTGAGGGGAAAATGATGGGTGGAATGGAACCTTGGCACTAAAAACAAACTTTACCAACCCTAGCCATCACGGTTTTTGGTGATTTATTATGGTTTATTTTATGAATTTGGTTGCATTCAAACATCGCTATAAACCACCATATCATTTATAAAACTTGATGAACAGATGATGTCAAAGAGCCTACCTTTCAATTTGATGGGCTTCAAAAAAATTTGGAGGTTATTTGGCCTTGTTTTGGCCCTTGGTCTGTGTGTGCCGCGTGCAAAACCCAGTGCACCGTGCCCTAGCTGTGCGTTGCGCCCATGGAAAATTTGAACTGCGGGCTGGCTCTGTGTGTGCCGCGCCCCTGAGTATATGCGTCACGCTCCTTCAAACTGCCTCCAACTCACTCAAACACGCACGATGCACACTCACACCCTTTGCAACGTTTCTCCAAGGCTTGGATTAGCACAATGTCTTTGATTTTGATGAAAACTTGTATATATAGCCTTGAGAGTGATGGGTTAAATTTTTGCTTCCTTGAAAACCCATTTTTCTAATGTTGTGTTTTGACACTTTTTCACTGACTTTAAAACACACTGATTTTGACTTTCCCTTTGAAATTTTAGCTCAAATGATGAAATTTTCGGCACTTTCTGCACGGATTGCACGACAGGATATTTGGCCATGGAAACCATGACTGCATCTGAAGAAATCAACTGACGTTTCTTTTTTTTTTTGAAAATGTTGTCATAAATGACACTGTTTGACTTTTCTTCAAAACAGAGTTTTGAAGAAGAGTCGATGTCTATCCATATGACGATGAAGCTCTCTGAATCATAATTGTGTAAGGGCCTCACTCTGGCCTGCATGGCTTTACTGGACATGTTCAAAGATCAAATTGATGAATCCCTAGACCTAAATAGTGAAAATGACTTTTGTCCTTTAAAGGACCAGACCTTGACTGTCATGGACTTTGATGACTATTGACAAAAAACCTGAGCCAACAGGAGTCAGACATGAGGGGGAATGACTAGCATGACCTTCTCCGTCAGATTATGGCATGCCCCTAGCGAAACGCAGCTGGGTGAACGGAGTGGGACACCTAAAAATGAATGCATAAAGAGTTTTGATCTCTGACGGAGGATTGACCAGACCGACTCTAACATTGGCTCCAATGGGGGATGGTAGCTCCTTGGAGGTGCCAAGAACAGCAAATCTCTGGAAGAGCTAGATAGTGCCTTCTTCCATTGGGCTATGGGGTCATCATTTCTATAAATAATACAGGACTCTGACTCATTTATGAAACAGAAATGACCAAAAAACTGTCTCAAACTTGACATTGAAATGACTTAAAGGCTAACTTGACCAACTCTAACAAAACTGAAATAAAATGGTATTTACAGTGACAGTGGAAGCAGCGTTAATGACTCAGAAATGGTACCGCTTAAGCAGTCGACCATTGATCGGCCCTCCTGAACAATCTTCGCCATTCATTTCCTTCAGAAGAAAGGCATTCTGCCCCCGATATGCTGCAATCTTGAAAGGAGCTTTCCAGAGGTTCTCGAACTTACCATGCTTTCCTTTCTCCTCATTCCTTGCATCCCACTTTAGCACCACATCATCCACTTGAAATTTATCCACCTTTGCCTTTTTTTCATAAATTTTCTTGATTTTCTCCTGCAATTTAGATGTTTTCTTGAAAACTTCTTCTCTGGTCTGCTGCAAGTGGACCATTTGATTCAGCCTTCTCTGCATGGGATCTTCTTCACTGCCGGCCTCCTGAAGAATCTTGACAACCAGGGCAACGAGAGAGGAAGGAAATACTGTATCAACTCTATAAACAAGCTCAAACGGTGATGTACCTATGGATTTCTTCTGACTGACCCGATCAGCCCAAAGTGCATTTACCAACCTCTTATGCCAGCTCTTCTTATTTATTTCCAGCAGCTTCTTGATTATGTTGACCAATGATTTGTTTGAAGATTCCGCCAATCCATTGCCTTGCAGATGATAGGCAGTTGAATGACCCAAAATGATGTGATATTTATGACAAAACTCTACCATCTTTTTTTATTTGAAAGCTGCTGCGTTATCAGTGATTAGCTTATTCGGACAACCAAAGCGAGACAAGATGTTATTTTCAAGGAATGAAATGATTATTGCATCTGTAGCTTGTCTGGTGGGAATTGCCTCAATCCATTTCGTGAAATAATCTGTGGCTGTGAGGATCCATCTATGATGTCTGGAAGAAGTGGGATGAATTTCGCCAATGAAATCCAACCCCCATTGTTGAAAAGGGGCACTCATCTCTATGGGCTTGAGTGGTAGAGGCTGTAACTTCCGCTTTCCTTCGAAAATCTGGCACTTATGACAGCACTTGACCATCTTATATACATCAGCAAACAATTTCGACCAATAGTACCCTGCTCTCAAAATTTTGTTTGTTGTTGACTTCCAAAAAAGGTGACCACCACAGTCTCCTTGGTGGCAGTCCTCCATGACTTGCTTTGCTTCCTTTTCCACCAAACAATTTAACAAAATGCCACCGGGATCTTTCCAATACAGTGCTGAATTAAGAATGCAAAACTTGGCTGCCTTCAACTTGAGTTTTCTTGCTTTGTTTCTAGTCATGTCGGGTGGTGGTGACAAATTTTTGAGCACATATATGATATCTGAATACCATGGAGAAAGAGCAAACATTTCAGATACCTGAATTGACGATTCTTCCCCATTCTCATCGGACATAGCAGCGATCAGATTTATGTCCAACGCATGCAAGTTTGATTCAGCCATTAGCTTCGCCAATCCCTGTCCTTTCACCAACTATGTGAGCTTTATTTCCACATCATATTCTAGCAAGGATGCAATCCACTTGCCTCTTCTTCCTTCCAGATCGGTCTGCACTAAAACATCTTTTACAGCAGCGTTAGCAACATAGGCCAGAATGTGAGAATGTAGAATATACACCCGGAAATCTTTCAATGCCTTCACAAGTGCAAGGGCTTGCTCCTCAATGATGTTGTACTTTAAGGCTATGTCTCTTATAGCTCTGCTAAAAAATGCAATGGGTCTTTCATGATCATCTCTTTTCTGCAATAACACCGCTGCCATAGTATGCTCTAAAGCAAATGAAAACAATATGAAATCCTGAGTGTAGTCCGGGCTGACTAGAACTGGTGCTGAGGAAAGAGCCAATTTGACCAAATTGAAAGATTTTACAGCCTCTTCCATCCATTTCACTTGGTTGTCCTTCTTAAGCATGCTTGTCATCTCTCTTAGATGCTCAGCAAGATTGGGTACAAAGCGACGTAGGAAATTCATCTTACCATTGAATGATTGTATCTCTTTTTTATTCCAGGGCAGATCGATTTGCTGAATTGCTTGCACATGTGCTGGGTCAATACGGATGCCATCCTTTGAGATAATGTGCCCGAGTAGTTTGCCTTCTTCCATGGAAAACAAACTCTTCTTTGGGTTCAGCGATAAGCCATATTTTCTGCACTTTAGGAAGACAGTTTTAAGATGGTGCATGTGCTCTTCATCAGATTTGGAAAACACCGTCAAATCATCCAGATACACCACCAAAAAGACGTCCTTCTCATTTGCGAAAGCCAAGTCCATTGCATGCTGAAATGTGGCACCCGCATTCTTTAAACCGGAAGGAATTTTAGCGTAATGAAAGGTTCCCCATGGAGTGGTGAATGTTGTCTTGTCTCGATCATCTTCATGGACAAAAACTTGGTTATATCCGGAATAACCATCAAGTAGTGACATACAAGATGCTCCCACTACTCACTGAAGTATATGGTCCATTTTGGGTAGTGGATAGTTGTCCTTCAATGAAACTTTGTTGAGATTTCTGAAATCAATGCATAAGCGAATCTCACCTGTCTTCTTCCTTAAGGGCACCAAGTTAGAGATCCAATCTAAAAATCTGATTGGCACATTGATCCTTGATTTGTACAACCTGTTGATCTCCTTTTCAATAGATGGCAGCAACTTTGGATTTAGCCTTCTCAACTTCTATCCGAATGGTTTTTGATTGGGCTTGATGGGTATACTGTGCTGAATTATATTGGTGTCATATGCCTTTAAGTCAAAATAGTCCCAAGCAAACACATCTGCAAATGAAGACATCAAACTGATATATTTGTCCTTGATCTTTGGCAGCAATGCTTTGGACAATTTTACCAATTTAGGATTTGTTGCTGTCTCGATATGGACCTCTTCCACACCCTTCTCTGTTGGCTGCAATGTTGGCTTGCGGGCTACATCATCTTGATCAAAGAGTTCTTCTAGAGGTATCAAGCCTTTGGGAATAACGTTATTCTTCAGCTGCAACATGTCCATTTCATTAATCTGTACGTCATCTGTACCATTACCTTTTCCATCGTCATTTTCTTCATCAATTGAGGTCTCTTTGAACTTGCCTTTGTTTTGCAGAAAATAATCAATTTCCTCATCATCTTGGAACACTTGCCAATATCTCTGATTATCTGGAACAGTTGGACGATGCTTGACATGGATTTTGAATTTGTTTCTAGAGTTCATAGGGATCTTCAAACTACTCGCTGCCTTGGCAAGAGCATCAGCAATACTATTTTGTATACGAGGCACACATGTCAAGGTGTATTCTGAAAATAATTTTAAAGTGTCTAGGACTACATTACGGTAGGCCTGCATCCTGGGATGCTTTGCTTGATATTCGCCGTTGGCCTGCTTGATAACCAATTCGGAGTCGCCATATACTGAAATCCTCTTAGCGTTCAATGTTGTTAGAATATTTAGGCCAGCAATCAAAGCTTCATACTCAGCTTCATTATTTGAACACTCAAAAGCCAACTTGTAAGAGCATACCCGTACGTTACTAGGGACTTTGTTTGGGGCGGAGAAAGGATTGTGCACCCAAATTCCAATTCTAGCACCATCATTTCCCACTGCTCCATCGAAATCCATGGTCCACAAACCTTCTTCCTCCTCTTGCAAGTGCTGGAAATCTGTTTGTTTTGCTTTCTCTGCTTGCTGTCTATTATTTTCAGCTGATTTCCAAATGGTGTTCTGTTGTTCTTGTTCTTCTCTCTTCAAAACTTCTCTGAAGTTTTCTATTCTTTTCAGAATATCATCTGCTTCTACTAACTAACTATCTATATCATCGAAACTATCTGAATACAAAACAAAAGATTCTAAATCTGTATGTACATAGTTAATTAGATGATTTATTGGTTTCTCCTTGCTTGTGATCATGTACTTCATTTTTTGTTCCCGATACAATTTCCTCATTTGTCCAAACACTGGAATCGTTGCATAGGAGAAATCTAGTTGTAGTGTCCCTTTCAGTTTCGCTTCCCATGACCTGGAAAGAAGCATGCCAAACCTTGGAGGAATGTCTACTACCACAACATCCATCAAAACATTCTTCATTGGGAGCTGATCCAAACTCACAACCAAGTCTTTGATGAGACCTATACATCTTACTCTGCTGGAATCAAATGAATAGAGATCATGATATTATTGGGTGATGTCTAGACCAAGCTTATCCATGATTGCCTTGGTAATGAGATTGTGAGAGGCTTCAGAATCGAACATGGCGTTATGTAACAAAAAATCATGCAACCTTAAACTGATGTAAAAAGGTGGCACATCACTATCAGGAGACTCACCATTTGATGCTGGCCCAAAAATCATTTCAGGTTGATCATCTTCGACATTCACCATGTCAGACATTGGGCCAAATTCAACATTTTAGATACTTGTCCTCTATAACTGCTATTCCTCATTATTTCAGTCAAGGGGATGGATACCTTTAATTTAGAAATCTCATTCTCTAAATTAAAAGTGAGAACCTTTTCTACCTCTTTGACTGGGATTTCTTTCCTTTCCTTTTCTTTCGATGCAACTTGTTGATGTGATTGTTCTGCTGATGGTGATTTGCTGCTCTCCGGACCAACCACCTCCTTTCCTTTCCTTTGTGTAACTGATGAATCATTCTTTAATGCCTCAACATCCTTCCTTTTCTGAATTGGTTTGACTAGCACATCTCTGTTTCTAAGTGAATATCACTGTTGTTGGGCAGACATAGCATTCATATAGCCTCTTTGGTACTCATCTGATTCTTCCTCCAAGACGGTATCATTTGCTAGAATGAAATCTACGTCTTTGTGTACAGCCGAAATTTTTGCATACTCCTCATCCTCAGTAAGATAAATAGGCAAATCATCGAGAGTAAAGAGGTGGTTTTCTTCACCTATTATATTCTCGTCCTCATCTGATTCCAATCCATGCACAAAATTTTGCTGCAAAGGTGGTTGTACTGGCTGCTGTGCTGTCTGCTCTTGGGCTCGCTGATCTCTTTGTCTTATTCTATATTGTGGCTGTTGCTGACCACGAAAGTTAGGATTTCTAACTTGTGGCTCAGGTTTATCGAGTTTCACCCTTTCAAGCATCTGCTCTACCTTCCAGAGTAATTGATCTACCAAGGAAGATTCTTCTTTTACGGTGACCTCCTTCTCTGCTTTTGCTCTAGCCCTCTTGGTCAGCAGATTTGCTTCAACGTTGACCGCTATCTTCTGCATGTCTTCCATTGGGGCCGGTTCTCTCTCTCTCTTAATTGATAAGACATGTCAGCATCAAAACCATCCGGGAACTTCACCATGGCTAGCCCCACAGGTGGCCTTAGATGATCTGGAATTTCGTTATAAACTGAATTGAATCTAATGCAATAGTCTTGGACCGACTCACCAGCGTTTCGTTTGATCTACTCATATTCGGCCAGAATCTGAAGAGGATTCTTTTTAACTTCCCATCGATTTAAAAATTGCCTTTGTAGATTAGCCAAGGTAGCGATACGTGCAGCCGGCAAACCTATTAACCATTTCCTCACTTCACTTGCAAATGTCTGTACAAAGAGTCTCATTGCCACATTCTCCGCATCGATCTCATGAAGTTCATATAAATCTGCCATTCTGTCCACATGTTGCTGAGCAGTAATGCTGTTAGGAGTGCCATCAAAAAATGGGATTTTGCTTTGATAATCTGCGGGCATATCATCTAGAACTTGAGGCAGAACAAGGGGTACAAAACGGGTAGCCATCACTCTTGGTGGATTTGGCCTTGGAGGTGTTGGAGGAGCGTGCACAGTTTGTAAGGGGCTAGCAATTGGAGTTTGAAGCTGAGCCATAATGTAATTATCAATTAACTGGTTAGCCCTTTCTGTCTCCAAGTCTACAAGAAACTGTGGATTGTGGGCAGTAGAGTCAACCACCCTTTCGGATTTGGTTCTGAACAACGATAGTTCAAACTGCTCATCAAACTCTAGCTCTTCAAGATACTCGAAAATGTCTGGGCATGAATGGGATTTGAACGGGAGATATAGAGCTTTCTTGACGACGAATTCTTGAAATCAAGTTGGGATTTTCGTAGATGTGCAGAGGATCTGGATTTGGATTAGCTCTGGTATATCTTCTAGAAGCCAATGTACTATTGAGAAAAATCAAAGGACACAACCAACTTACTCAGCCTATCCAATCCTAAACTTATCATCCAGAAGCTTAGAATTATCAAGAAATAAGGGGATTAATTTCGGTCCCCAGTGGAGTCGCCACTATGTTAGCACCAAAATTCGCCTTAGGCTGAAGGAAGGCAAAATTCAGGGTAACCACAAACCACACTCAGTCTGGTAGCTAGCCCTACCAGAACAAGAGAGGGCTCTCTCCGAGTCACACTCAGTGAATAGATAAACAAAATGGTCTGAGATGACTTACAGTGAAATATTGATCTTAGGCTAGTAAGTAATTACGGATACAAGAAACAATTTTTTATGAATGACTGAGTTTCTGGGATGGTATGGGACCAACAGACAGCAATGAGCAAAGAATTTAATACAAAGGCACAGATTATTTCGTGAGGCAAAATAGGCAGAAAGTCTAACAATTTAGTTTGATGTTAGGGTCCCACCCTAACCCCCTTATCTATGTAATGGGACCACGTCATAGTCAAGAGTCAATAAAGCCCATATTAATAATTGTAAGTGGTTAATCCGCAATTAATAAAGGAACCACAGTTAGTTGCAAATGGGTCGTAG
>APFE030001844.1:16770-40287 GCA_000404065.3 Pinus taeda | reverse complement strand
GGTTTGGGGTTTTGTGTTGACCAAATAGTGGAGGGATAGGGGAGAGGGTTTGGTAGTAATTTAGGGCAGGGGTTTTAGAAAAAATGATAAAGGGAGGATGGGAAAAATGGCAGGTGAGGGGAAAATGATGGGTGGAATGGAACCTTGGCGTTAACAACACATTTTAGCAGCCCTAGCCATCATTTTCCTTGGTGATTTCTTATGGTTGATTTTATGCATTTTGGTGACATTCAAACATCTCTATAAACACCATATCATTGACAAAATTTGATGATCAAGGGATGTCATAAGGCTTAGCTCTCAATTTGGTGTGCTTCACCAAAATTTGGAAGTGATTGGCACTCGTTTGGGCCTTTAGTCTGTGTGCACCGCGCGCAAAGCCTAGTGCGCCGCGCCCTAGGTATGCGCTGCGCCCTTAGAAAAATTGAACTATGGGCAGGCTCTGTGTGCGCCGCGCCCTCTGTGTGCGCCGCACTCCTGGGTATATGCGCCACACCCTCTAAAACCACCTCCAACTCACTCAAACGCTCACAATTGCACACTCACACCTTTGCAACGTTTCTCCAAGGCTTGTAATAGCACAATGCCTTTGATTTGGATGAAAAACTTGTATATATAGCCTTGGAAGAGATGGGTTTAATTTTTGCTTCCTCAAAAACCCATTTTTCTAATGTTATGTTTTGGCACTTTTTCACTGACTTTAAAACACATTGATTTTCACTTTCCCTTTGAGATTTTAGCTCAAATGATGAAATTTTTGGCACCCTTTGCAGGGATTGCACCACAAGACATTTGGCCATGGAAATCATGACTGCATCTGAAAAAATCAACTGGCGACTTTTTTGAAAATTTTGTCATAAATGACACTGTTTAAATTTTCTTCAAAACAGAGTTTTGAAGAAGAGTCGAAGTCTATCTGCATGACGATGAAGCTCTATGAACCATAACTGTGTAAGGGCCTCACTTTGGCCTGCATGGCTTTACTGGACATGTTCAAAGACCAAATTGATGAATTCTTAGACCTAGACCTCGAAAACGACCTTTGTCCTTTAAAGGACCAGACCTTGACTGTCATGGACTTTGATGATTATTGACAAAAGACCTGAGCCAGCAGGAGCCAGACATGAGGGGGAATGACTATCATGACCTTCTCCATCAGATTATGGCATGCCCCTAGCAGAATGCAGCTGGGAGAATGGAGCGGGACACCTAAACATGAAATGCATAAAGAGTTTTGATCTCTGACGGAGGACTGACCAAACCAACCCTAACACTTGACATGCAGACATGCTTTACTATCTCTGAGCATGGGTATGCCCGCCTTAGACAGCAGTTTCTTTCTGATCTCTTTCACTGGCTTGGCAGGCTAAATTCTCGTGAACTCCTCCTCGGTCTCGGCATGTTTCCTTCTATACACTTAATACATTTGGGTCATCATGTACCCCTTCTAACGTCATATATTAGGGGGCATCTGTTATAGCACCATTTACCACTCTTGGTAGATTTGATGCTTTGGTTATGGCTTAGGGCAACCCTTCCTTTCCAGACTTGGTCCAAAATATAAAAAACAGTGTTTTATTTCCTATACGTTATTTTCCCTGTGTTAAAAGTGTGTACACGCGGGTCAGCATATACCCAACCCGCATATATGTGTTAAACACTTAAAAATAATAAATATCTTTAATTTCGGGCAGATTTTATAGGTTTTACCTATTACTCATCTACTATAGTCTATGGGCCAACAAAACAAAACAAAAACAAAACAAAACAAAAAAACAAGCAAACAAAAAAAACAAAACAAAACAAACAACAAAAAAACAACAAACAACAAACAAAAAAACAACAAACAAAAAACAAAAACAAAACAAAACAAAACAAAAAACTAATTTGGAGAAGTATAAATAAACCTCCATGGGAAGGCCTAAGTGGAGAAGAGATGAGATATTGATATTATAGTTGATTGATCCCTGATCGAGTCTGAAGAAATCCCTGTGCCTCCTACACTCCCCAAGCTTTAGGAAACTTTTGTTTCCTGTTTTGTGATATCCTTCATCCCTCTTGTGATATCCTTGTGTATGTTGATGGAGGAAGATTGGTGAGGACGGGACAGGATGGAACCGGAGGATGGTTAAAAAAAACTAATTTGGAGAAGTATAAATAAACCTCCATGGGAAGGCCTAAGTGGAGAAGGGATGAGATATTGATATTATAGTTGATTGATCTGTGATCGAGTCTAAAGAAATCCCTGTGTTTCCTACACTCCCCAAGCTTTAAGAAACTCTTGTTTCCTGTTTTGAGATATCCTTCATCCCTCTTGTAATATCCTTGTGTATGTTGATGGAGGAAGATTGGTGAGGCCAGGACAGGACAGATCTGAAGGATGATTTGGCTTGGAGTTGGAGGAAGACCCAGGTTGTAGTTTTCCACCTTTCTTGTAGCTTACATCAATAAAGAAATGTCATTTTCTTCCTGATATTAATCGTGTTTATGCATTGATACATGTTGTGATTTGTTTATAAATCTCATATTAATGCGTAATCATTCATTTGCTTATATGATCTAACGTATATATAATGAATGATTGATGTTACAATTGTTGTATATACTTTGCTTGGATAATTTACAGGTTTCAAAGGCATCAGAGGAAGCAAAGGGTTTGAACCCTGCGGGATCTACCCAAACGTAGGACCTCCGGGTAAGGTCACTTCTTCCCAGTTCAGTAGTATAAGCATTTAAATTGTTTTTCTAAGCATTTCTTGTTGTTTTTTTCCCTCCGCTCTATTGGGGTTTTAAACCCAATACCCTAGGGTGTTCCCACCCGCAACACTAAAATAGGGATGAGGGCTCCTTTAAGAATGGGAATTAGTTCCATAAAAAATGAGGTTAGGCTCGAATAAACATGAGTTCGAGGCTTTCTATTGGGAATGATTCTCCCAACCATGCTTGCTTCTAGATCTTACTTTTTATTGATTTACCTATGCAATTTTTGTTCAGACACAAAGCGCAGTTTTGCGCAGCTTTATAGTGTAAGAAACTGCACATGTGCGATTTTTCTTCAAAAAAACCTCGTAGATGCTCAAAAGCAGGGTTCTGTACCAAGAGATCCAGAAATTCCACTTTATTCAAGGTATATAAGTTCTTTACTTACAAGGTAGTGCTTCATGACACTTGGATGTGTTAGTGCCTAGATTTACCTCAAGCTGAAAAGCTAGGATCTAGGGCCAACATCAAACCACGCTCATCCTGGTAGCTAGCCCTACCAGGTCAGGAGAGGGCTCTCTTCAGGTCAATATCAGCTAATTATGATCACTAAAGGCTTGAGATGACTGATTTGATTACTGATCTTAGGCTAGGTATAGATGTAAAGGAGTTTCATTGAATAAAATGTTATGTTTTGTGGGCTCTAATGGAAAAGAAAAATTGGGTGCAGGGAATGAGGCTCAGTCTTGCAGAGGGATCGATGGGGCAAGGTAGGCAACTGTATTTGGCACTCTAAATCAAATGAGATGGATGGTTTAGACAGAGGAGGAGTTAAAGAGGGCAAGAGAAGCCATGGATCCTCTCCAAAAAGTTGAAAACATCAAGAAACTAAAGCAAACTTCAAGTAGAGCACTATAATTTCAATGTATTCTACTTACATTCTTGTTTGATTTAGCTGAGAAGAAATAAGAGGGAAATGACATACATAATACACAAGAAAATTCAAAAATACATAAGAAAGCACTGCACCAAAACAAAATGCCACAAGGATCCCAAAGAGTGCTGCAAACCCTGGTCTCAGTTCCTTAGCCAAAATGCTGATATGAGTGTACAATGAAGCTCCTTGCTTTCTCAAGATTCCAACCATGCTAATGACTGTAAAAATACATAATATAGACAAACCATACCTCATCCTAGCCTCTAGGGGTCGAGCTCACATGTTTAGGAGCTGTTCCAACTAATTCTAAACTGAGAACTACAAATCAGGCAGTGGAACAGCATGCCTCTAGAAACAAGGGAACTGATTCATTCAATTTCAAACAACTTTTCAACTGATGAAGCTACCTACAAAAGTGAAAATTTGACATATTTACATCATGATCCATCTTAATTTACATGAAATTACATCACAAATTTGACATTAAGAGAGTGAAAAAGTCAAACTGACCAAAACTGGGCGAAAAACGGAGCAATACTTGGTCAAACTGGCAAAATTTCCTCTATGCATAGCGCCTATTTGGACCCACTTTTGGAGGCCTTCTCGGTGTCCAAATTAGCTCCAAGTGTTCTTGTTGGAAATTTATACCTGTCTACTTTCCAACCCAAGTGGAATTTTTCAATTTGGCCTTAATTTACCCTATCAAACATGAAATCTCCCAAGACTGCTTCCTGTGTGTCAAAATAGGGGCAGTGAGGTCATTTTTTGAGTGTTTTTGACCTTTTTGAGGGCGCAAAACCTGTCCAAATTTCTTGGCCATGAGTAGGCAAGCATATTTTTCCATGCCAAATCCAAAAATGTTCAGTTTTTTGTGATTTAGAGGCTCCTAGCAAAAGTGAGCGCCACGTGGCGCGGCGCATAGGGCAGAAATTCCTGTTTTTGTGCCAAAAATTTTCAAAAATGCAAAAAGTGCTCCAAATTTTTTGAAATTTGGGTTGAGTCTTCTCTATCAAGAGCTATGTTGGGCCAAGGAAGCCTTAGCCAATATCTGAAGTGGATCATGCTCCTTTCGCCTCTTTGATGCCTTCTTCAATTTTGCCTTTAAACTCCTTATTCTTGCCTTGCAAACTTTGTTCATTGCCATGTAATGAAAAGCCATGTGTCTCAACAAGTTTTTCTCCTTGTTGGCCTTCTCCAACAATCTCTCTCGAGTGAAGACTCCTGATTGGCATTGATCTCTTGCTCAAGTGAAGTGAACTCCACCCTCCTCCTTTGGGCAGCTTGGCGATTCTCTCGAATGTTTTGTAACTCCATGATCACTTGTTGATCTTCAAGCTGCTTATTTCTTTGCTCCAAGTACTTTATAATCCACTTAGCCCTCTCCAAGTTGAGGGACAAGGCCTTGATGTCTGCCTGCTACTCTTTGAGATTTGTGCTTTGCGGGCCCATATTTGTCTCATCATCCTCAATGAGAATAGAGTCCCGCTCACCTGAAGGCCCCTCATCTTGTAATGGCCTCTTGCCTTTGTCCTGAACCTGTGGTGCTGATGACGGAAGTGAGACTCCTTCCATCTCGGATGGAGATAATACTCGCTTGGCTGCTGCGAACAACCATCTAGTGCCTTTCTGATAAGTGATGAACACTGGCATACTAGCGGTCTGTGTCTCATGACCCTCATGCTGATAAGAAGGTCCACCTGTCTCATGCAAAGCCTCTGAATGTCCCTGAGGAGCTCTGAAAAACTCACAAGAGATGAAGTCCTCCCAAGTGATGCCCTATAAACCAAGCTGATGGATGACCACAAATTTTATGAGAGCAAAATGATATATACTATTGACCTGCTGCTGAGGAGTCTTGTGTTGCACTAGAGTGGTCATCTTCTCAATATTTCGGTACATGAAGTAAGGGATGTTCATCATCCTTACCCTGGTAAAATGCATCAGCAGCCGGATATGATAAGCATACAAATGGGAGAACCGGCCCTCATAGTTGAAATACTTCATAATCAATTTCATTAAAGGAGCATATGAATCTTTGAGGTACCGAAAAGGAAAAACTCTCTTGAGCTGCCTCAAAAATTCGGGCTTGATGTATGGTTCATAATGCTACCGGTCAATTTGTTGCCTCTTGTTCCATTGCTCTCCAATATTAGGAATACCGGTTGCTAGTGAAATAGATTCAGGTGTTAATGTAAAAGTGACACCAGCTAGAGTGGCTTAACCCTCATGTAAATGCAGCACAAACAAACGAGTCAACTCATGATGAAACTGAATGACAGCAACCTTCTCACAAAATTCATAGAGGACTGGTTTTGGAAACAAGAGATGGCAAGAGGGCAGGCTTGTAATTCAGCAAGAGAGGTTGGTTCTTCTCTAATATGTTTTCCACCTCTATGAGGCCTCCTGGGTGCATGTACCTCTGTAGTTGAGTCACTGTGTGTTTCCTCTTCATAATCATATGAAGGATCATATGCCATCTCTGCTAGTGGATAAACTTTCTTGGAGCTGCCTTACTGAAAAATAGGTGATTTTGTGATGTGTTTTTACTTTTGCTACCAAGGGAAACAGTGATATGAGGGACTGTGGAGGGAGAAAACAGTGAGGGATTTAGGGACTGTTGGGGTAGGGTTTAGTTAAGAGAACAGGGAATTAGAGAGTAGTTTGGGAGTTTTTATTATAGGACTAGGGTTTGGGAATTTGCATGTGGGATTTTGGGAAATGGGATTTGGGATATGGGATTAGTGAAGTTAGGGGTGTGTGAATTTAGGGGATAGGGAAATCAAAGGAAAAATGGAGTAAGGGAGTGGTGAGGGAATAAAAGGATGGACTTGGTAGCAAAACAATAGTCTCAAACCCTAGGCAGCAGTTTGCTTTGTGAGATTTCAAGAGATAGGGTTTGATTTCTTTAAACAATCACCATATAACAATCACCATGAAACAACCGCCAAACTTAGATGAAAAATAGTGGTAGAGGCTCAACCTACTTGAACAAGTGATGATCCACAAGTTTCAGGCGATTTGGAGCAAGTTTCTAGCTTGCTGGCTGTGTGCGCCGCGCATCAAACCCAATGCGTCGTGCCAATTATGTGCGCCGCACCCGTGCAATTTTGAACTGGAGGATGAAGCCCAGTGCGCCGCGCCTCTATTTTTTGGCCGATTTTCACGAATTCCTCTCACTTGTTCACCAACACTACTTTGCCTTGCTTCCACTTTGTCTTGAGTGCAAATGAACTTTTCAAATTTGGAGACATGACCTATATATGGAGCTTTTAAATTTTTGGCTCATAAAACCCACTTTCATAACATTTGGAATTTGGCTTTATTTTTAAACTCTATTTTTGAACTTTTTCACTTTATTTGAGTTTGTGATGAACTAAATGACCTGAGCTTTGTTTGTTTTGCAGGGGGTTGGAGCTACGGGGGCTAGGGAAAGTGACCAGGGTTGCAAGGGAAGTAATTTACATATGAAGAAAATAAACTTACATGCTTTTTGTACAATAAAAGCAAAAATACTTTGTTTTTCCTCAAATAGAGTTTTGAGGAAAGACACATTTATGAGAACTTGGTGATGAATTTTATTGATGCTGGAACCTCCTCATGTGCTTGCTGGTTGTTATTAGACATTTTGAAACACTTTTTTGTTGAAACCCTAGACCTAAATGGCAATGAAACCCTAAAAAGACTTTTGCAATCTTAAAGACAAAAAGAATGACTGTATATGTTTTTTTGTTTTTTGTTTTTTTTGTTTTGATTTTTTTTTTTTTTTTTTTTTTTTTTTTTTTTGTTTTTTTTTTTTTTTATTTTTTTTTTTTTTTTTTTTTTTTTTAATGAATAAACATGAGCCGACAGGTAAATGACACGAGGTAAAAAGTAGGAGAAGCCACTACTGTTAGATGATCCATGCACCTAATGGAATGCAGTTGACCGAGCGAGACACCTAATATGCAATGCAACAAGAGGATTTGATCTCTGACGGAGGGATGAAGATACCGACGCTAACAAGATGGATGGTGAGAGATCAAATTTTGATGATTATTTGTCATGGTGACAAAATTAAGTGTAACAGATTGCCCCCTCAAGTGCGAAGTCAGAAAGGTTTGAGGACTAAAGTACTTTATCATATCAAGGATTGGATCAGAGATCATGGTTGGAAACCTGCAACAATCAATCAAGGATTACAATGCAATATAATAATCATCATTGAGGTAGGAATTCCCATACTCATAACATAAAAGCCTTAAAGCACAGTATGGAAATACCAAAATCATATAGATAGTAGACATATTATGGACGCATCCATTTGTCATAAATGGGTCTACATAATCATGAATATAAAATCTCCTCACAGCGTGGATGGATGAAACTAGATCTAGGGCCTTGATCTCCATCTCTCGATCCATAGTACAAATCTAACCATGCGAATGAATGTCTTGAAGTCGAATATGGCAGAAACCACTTAATTATTAGTCAATGATGTGAACCATTAACAAGTGCGAGAGAAACCACCAATAATGACAATGGTTCTCAAGGTACTTCTAGTACAATGTATAAAGTGTTAATAAGTAATTTGAAGTTGAAAAATCATAGAATCATTTGATCAAAGGCCAATGATGAGAACCAGTCGTCGAAGGCGAGAAACTTGTCATTAAGGCATGCCGACTTCAAGGTACTGAAGGTTCCTAGATCAACTTCCTAAATAATGAGTTGAAGTCAATAGGAAGCGACCTATCGCAGAAAAGCCTACGACACGAAACTCATATCAAGTTTTGAAGAACAATTTGCAAAGACTGACTTTAGGGATGGCCGACATGATTAAAGGCTACAAATTGCAAGGTAATTTGCACTTAGGTTTAGACTTCTCTTGAACATATTAGCGACACGAAAAAATGACTTGGCATCATTTGACTTAATGATAATACCCAAAACCAACTGAAGAATTTCAATAAGGTTTGATTAACTGTGAGACAAATCGATTCCCCAACCCGAACAAATATGTGACAGAGTGTCACGTTCAAGAGAAACATACTGCCTGAAATACAAGAAACAAATTTTTCTTTCTCAATTTTCCCCCACCATTACTGGCAAGTACCTCTTTATTTTTTACAAGCTCGAGGAGGATAACATATGCTTAGACTGTAAGCTCATCCTTCAGATGGTTGCATCAAAGTATTTTTAACAAACCCTAAGAAGGAATGGTTCGGTCCCGTTATGTTTAATGAGTCCTATACTATTTAGTTTTTATGAGTCCAGTAAAGGAGTAACTCGATGTCGTTTTCTTTTAAAGAGTTTGTAAAAGACATAAAAAGGAAACTCATTAAGCTCTTTTACTATAAAATTTTAACAAGGCCGAAGAAAGTCGAAAGAAAAACATAAGTGGACTCCATCAGGTTATTTTTCGTCAATTTAGTCTCTCAGGTCCGAAAAATGATAAAATAATACAAGAGAGAACTCTATTGGCCATGTCTGGTCAACGTATACCTTTTTCGTAAAAAATCGAGTTTAGTTTGTAAAAGGTTTAAACTTATACTGAGTGGACGATTGTTCATTTACTTTTACGAGTTCGAACAATCAAGTACTCATGTTTTAAGAGTCTAGAAAAGGGCTTTAAAGAGGACTCCACGGTTTCTCTTTTTCGTAAGTTTTAACAAGTTTTAAAAAGTGATAAAAATATACACTTCTTGCCGACTTTCAATTTAATTAATAAGTAGGAAAAGACAGAAAGAACTCAGTGTTTTCATGTACGTTTTACGAGCATGAAAATATAGCAAAAGGAGCTCGGGATTTTCATGAGTTTAATGATTCTTGAAAATAATAACCGAAATGGACTCGAGATAAGTTTCATTTTTACACAAGCTTGAAACAAAGAAAAATTGTGCTTGAGGGTGGTTTCATTTTTACACAAGCTTGAAACAGAGAAAACTGTGCTCGAGGATTTTTTCATGCCCCTAGAATAATTACATAGGCACATGCCCCCCAAGCTTCATTTCATTCACCCAAGTATACTATCATTTACTAATAGGCGGATGAAACAAAGGATTGTTTACAAGATCAAGAAGACTCGACTTTAACATTTATGAGATATAGTTAAAGACTCAATGATAATAGGGGAGGATTTGTTTCATTTTTTTAACGAGCTTGACACAGGAAAATAATTATGCTCAAATGACCTATTTCATTTTTTAATGAGGTTGACACAGTAAAATAATTATCCTTAATAGGACTATTTCATTTTTTAATGAGGTCGACACAGGAAAAGAACTATCCTCATGAGACCTATTTCATTTTTTAACGAGGTTGACATAGTAAAAGAACCATCCTCATAAAGAGTTGTTTCATTTTTTAACGAGGTTGACATAGTAAAAGAACTATCCTCATGGAACCTATTCATGGTTTCCATATGGAAGAAAGACATGACAAGGGACACCCCTTGATCATGGCTTCCAAAAGGTCCAAATGGAAGAACAATCCTCTAGAAGGAACACATGTGAAGGGGATCAATAGGGATAAGAAAATCGTATTCAAATGCCCCCATTGATGTTTTGACCATGTCAGCTACCAGATCTAAGTTAAAAGAAGTCGATTAGACTATGAGAGGTTTGCTTGCATCAGTAACTGAAAACATGGGATAGATTTCCACATAATTAACCCATGGCAGGGTAGGTACCACTTCCATATAAGGAACATTTTGGGGTGTCGAATGACTGGTAGCCGAAGCAAGATCAATGTATGAAAGCTGATCAACTGTCACAATATTTCCATTGTGAGGGAAGGACATCACGCGAAAGCGTGTCGATACGATAACTTTCATGGCATAGACATAGCCTCGCCCAAGGAGAAAATTGAAATCTAAGGGATCTTGGACTACCATAAGATCAATATAGACATTTTTACCTTCCAAGGCAATAGGTAACTTAGGAAGTAAACCTAAAGGTTTACTAACGGTTCTGTTAAAAGCTAACATATTATGTTTAACAAGCACAAGCTGAGGGGAACCCAAAGCTTACCAAGCAGTCGAGGATAAAATACTGATAGAAGCACCTTCATCTACATTTGTGCGACGCGCATTCTTACCATAAGCATTTACAATGATTTGGAAAGGGGTGGAATAAGGAAGACGAGGTTTTGTCAGTCTACTCCAATCAAAAGAAATAGCCTCATTACTTGGATTAGGTTTAAAAGCAACAAATGAAATGCCCCCATGTGCAGAAGAATCTGAAGTAACATGAAGAACATGAGCGGTATGAAGTTCACTCTCTAATGTGAGAGTGGGATCAATCGAAGATGGAATCGATTTGACCACTTGATCAACAAACCATCAACCCGAGTGATACAGGTTTCACCCTCCAATGGAAGAGTGGGATTGACTCTACTTGGATTTAGATCAATCATTTTGTCAATTGATAGTAGATGGGGAGAATGTTCCCCAGTATGGTCACCAATTTATTAGGCAGATAAATTCCTCTTGCTGACAAGAGCAATCTCCCTAGATCCTAAAAGGAAACTAGAAACAAACAAACAATCAAGCTAATTCCTTCCCTGAATCTATCTTTCCTTGAATCATAAGTTAACAAGGTGAGAAATGGAAATTCATACCTTATTATGACATGCTTGATGAAGATCCTTCTTTGTGCTTCAATGCAGCTCCTCTATGCTTGAATCTAGACCTGCACACATGGAAACAACAAAGAATCAAAGGCATATGCAGCATAAATGATTCAATAATTAAAACTAGTGATCAAGGAGACTAGTAACAAACATCATTCCAATGGAGAAATATAAATAATCATAAACCATTCATGAAATTGATCAATTAATCCATTAAATAATGAAGTGAGAAGAAATGCTTGTTTGTATTAATATCAGAAACATAAAGGAGTTGCAAAACCCGTGCCTTGATGTTGTGAAGCTCCTCCCATTGATCCCAATCCTCTCCAAGAATGATAAGCTCTCCAACCTGGTTACTCCAACATAAACTTACTCTCAACAACCTCCCTCCATTCCCCCACCTATGGCTTGATTAATAGGCCAAAAGGCAGTAGTTTGAGATCCTTAGTCTAAGGATGAGATCCACTAAAAGAGGGATTATGGCTCCTTGAAGAATGGGAATCAGTTCCATCAAAAATGAGGTTAGGCTCGAATAAACATGAGTTCGAGGCTTTCTATTGGGAATGGTTCTCCCAACAATGCTTCTGGATCTCACTTTTTATTTTTACTTTTTTATTGATTACCTGCGCAGTTTTTGTTCAGACACAGAGTGCAGTTCTGTGCAGTTTTACAGTAGAAGAAATTGAACATGTGCGGTTTTTCTTCAGAAAAACCATGCAGATGCTCAAAAGCAGGGTTTTGTACCAAGAGATCCAGAAATTACACTTTATTCAAGATATATAAGTTGTTGACTTACAAAGAGTGCTTCATGACACTTGGATGGATAGTGAGAGATCCAATTTTGATGATTATTTGTCATGGTAACAAAATGAAGTGTAACAGCCTTGGCTTTTCCCTTTGCTCTGTGGTTTGGGGGCGCCTTTCCCTTGCTTTGGATTCGTAGATCCAAAGTCTCGCTTTTTTTGTTTAAGCTTCTACTCAATCTTGACAGTGTATTAGTATGTCGTGTCGAGCGAGGAGATGTCTAGGAACTCCATCTCATCCTCGATGTACCTATGGAGGCAACCACGGTACTTGAGTACCAAATGTTTCTCAGGATCCTTGATACCCAACTTCGTGTGATGGGTATGAAAAACATTGGTAAACTCTGGCACATCTTAGTCCCTTTTGTGTCATAGTGTAGTCTACTTTATGTATTTATCCTCATAGCTTCCGACAGGGTAGTACTGCTCCTTGATGGTGTCCTGGAACAAATCCCAAGTGGGTGCGGCCGAAAATAGTGAGGGCATACTTTCATCCTTCTCCTCATTGTAGGTTTCACACCAGTCCTTGAGGTGGGGGTGTCTTTGAGAATCGCAAAAGTAATATTTTCTTAGCTAGAAAAATCATGAATAGAAAAATACCATTCTAGCATATTTAACCATTTATCTACGACATTTGCATCTATCTGACCCTCAAATATGGGAATGTTAAAGTTAACTTGTACCTTAAAGGGTACGGTGCTTCCAGAGTAGCTGTTGGAAGTAGAAGTGTTTCCCCTAGGTAGTCGCTAAAGGATCTGGGCAAAGTTGTCCATCATCGCATTCCTTTGTCGCTTAAGGGCTTCTTCGAGCAAAATTTTGATAGGATCTCCGGCCCCCTAGTCTTTCTTTTCTTCCACCATGGGAGTCCATTGGGATTTGCGAGGCTGGTCTTGCAAAGGTTTGACCAGTTCAAGCCTGACTCCTTATATCTTGACCTCGTTGGGGACATGCAAAGAAAAATAGAGAAAGAGTAGACCACTTTGATACCACTAATCCGAATTTAAATAGGAACGCAACAAATGACAAATATTTTTAATTTTTTTTTTGGAAAAAACCTGTGAACAGTTTTGAAACCAACGTTTCGGACTAGCTTAGTGAGTCCATCATCAAGACAATGAGATTTGTACTTTGAGAAGAGAGAGTGCGAGATTATGGAGCTTATTAATAGTTAATTGAAAAATTTTAATGTTTCTTTTTATTGTCGGCTTACTAATGACTCGTTGATTATTTATTATTTAATTTATATAAGTATTTATTTATTATTTATTTCATATTTTATTCTTTATTGATTTATTTTTTATTTCTTTTTATTTTTTATTTATTTTTATTTTTTTATTTTTTTTTGTTATTTTTTATTGTTTTATTTTATTTTATTTCATTTATTATTATTATTATCATTTTAATTTAATATTTAATTTATTATTTATTTTTAATTATATTATTTATTTTTGTTTTTTTATTATAATATATTATTATATATATATCTTCGTTATATATATTTAAGTTCTTAGTATATGCTAAATTTTTTACTTAGAATGTTATATAATTTAAAGTAACAGACATAGGTTGTATTTAATTATTTATAATTAAATAACTTAATTTATTATTATTATTATTGATAGGTTGTATTTATTTATTTATTAATTAATAATAATTTATTTTTTATCATTATTATATTATTAATTAATTAATTAATTAATTTTATTTTGATTTATTTTTTTTTTTTTTTTATTTTTTATTTTTTTAATGACAGCTTGTGAGTCTGTATTTATTGCTTTTTTATTTTATTTAATAAGGGTTTCCAGGTGTTACTTAATTTAAGGTCGTCGTCTTTATTCATGTTGTTGGAGGAATTTTTGATTTCGATTGCCTCTTTCACCCTTCTTTTTAAATAATGGTCTTCCTTGTGAATTTTTTGTAAGTCAGATGTATATATATTAAAGAGAAAATATTTTACAAAAAGTCTGTCGAGGCAGACGGAAACCTCATATAACCATTTCAACCTCGCTGTGAACTAGCTTTGGGCTTCCAAAACCAAAATAACCACCATGCGGGGCTTCCAGAAACGACCTGCACACCACGCAGGGCGGCTTGCTCTTGAACATAGAAATAGAGCGCCACGACACTGTCAAAATTTGGACATTGACATAAAACATAACATAGGGCCGAAGCACAAGAACTAAGCATAGGGCCGAGGCCAGTACATAACACAAAGCGAAAAGAAAGAGACAAGATGGACTGGCGAGAAGCCGAAGCAGACAAGACCAAACAGAGAGAAACAAAGGACTAGGGGAGCCCGCCAGGGCGCGGGAAGCCTCCAATCCGACTTGTTGTATCCAAACCCACGTCCAGGATGTGCATGTCTATTTTGGCTTGCATTTCCTGCATGGAGTGGAAGTCCTGAGCCTCCTTCATCCTTTGATCCTGCACCAGGGGGTCCGGGCTCAAGGTCTGACGAAGCAGTCTGATGAGCAGGGTCAGTTTCTTGTTCACCACCTCCACTCCTTCCTAAACAGCGGTGATTCTGCGCTCCAGCGACTCATAGCTTTCGAGAGGATTACCTGACTGATTTTCCGGAGCTGGGTGCTCCTTCCTTGTACGCTGCTTCCCATCTTCCTTCATCTCCAGGGCTTTCGCCAGGAGAGTCTTTATCCTCCAGCTCTCCAACTTAGTGCGAGTGAATTGAGTTGCTCTTTTGGCGGGCGTTCCCGGGTCACTCAACCAATCAACCTCATCCGCTGCGGCTCCTCCCTGTTTTTGCGCTTCTTCCTGTTTCACTTCAGCCTCCAACTCCGCGATTTTGCATTTGCTTCTCGTTGAGGCTCGAGTTTCATACATGTTCTGCGCTATGCGTAAATCTCGGTTAGCCGCAGCGCATCTACAGCTTCCCGCATCCATACTGTTCCCTATGAAAATATCACGGTAACTCCTTCCTCTAACAGACTGGCGGTGGTTTCTAGCAGAGCTAAGGATTGATATGGAGGAAACCGAGCCAGAACTCTTGGTTAAATAGCTTTGAGCCTTATAATTCTCCAGAGAGTGCCCTTCCTTTCGATCGCGAGTGGTGGTACTGTTGCAATTAATGCAGAGGGTGTTCGCACACCTCTCAAATCCTTCCCTTGCAGGCGCATAAATGTTTCTGATTTCCTTCCTATCAGGTTTGAGGCAGTTGTCCTTGCTCCCCAAACGGTCTTTACGGATTATCTCGTGGCATGAACCAAGTTGATGGTTCCCATGTTTGGCTCTCCCTCGCACTGATAACCACCGCCGCGACTGTCCAATCATCCAGCTTCTATGATGATAAACCCAGCCGTTGCCCGAAGTTTCCTTTTTACGGTGCCAGACAAATATACCGTTGCCGGTCATGCCCGGTCGGTATCGTTTAAGTCTTGCTGTGCCAGCTGTGCGCATCGTCTTTTCAAATTTGGGCAGTCCACCTCCTCCCAACAGTTGTCCCACCCCCTTTCCTGACTGTCTACTCCACAATTCGCCAGGTAATCCGCCAGCCCGTTTGCCCGACGTCTAACCGCATGGAAGACTAGACCTCTCATGCCAGCCATGAGTTCTGCAATGTTTTCTGTAACTTTGGCTACTCGCCAATGCTTTGTAGCTTTGTTTGCCTTAGTGCCCCGCTGCATTTTTTGAGCTGTGGAAATGACCAGTGTTGAATCCCCTTCCAGAATTATGTTACAGAGGCGCCTGGTTTTTGCAATTCTTAAACCATGCTCTAGAGCTGCGAACTCCATTTCATTATTTGTGCTTTCCCCGAGTGCTTTATAATAGATGTGGAGAATTTCTCCATGCTAGTTGCGTAGGACACCTCCAATTCCTGCCATGCCGGGGTTGCCTCTCGAGGCCCCGTCAAAATTCAATTTCAAACCTCCTTCCGGTGGGTGCTGCCATTTATCATTCTGTGAGGTTGGCTGCATTCTCTGTCTCGGAGCAGTGATGTTGTTGGTCCCTTCCAGCCGGAAGCTTTTCAATATGCGTAAGTCCTGTGCTGTTGGCTTCTCGTTGCTTTCCACTTTACATTTCATTTGGATTAACTGTTGAATGTTGGTTATTATATTGTCTTTAGAGAAATCAATGTTCCTGTGTTCATCTTGGAAGATTCTGCGGTTTGCTCCTTCCAGATAGACCAAAGTAAAAATCCTGGTACCGATTTCCAAATGCTATTGACTCTCTGTAAATTAGAGAAGTCTTTCTTCCAATTCAGTACAGTACTGTGAATGGAATCTCTGTTCCGATCAGAGCTGCTGAGAATCCCTTCCATCCAACTCCATAATTGACAGGCCCATTCACAGGTGTTGAAAAGGTGGTTCAGGGACTCCTCCTCCACAAAACACATAAGGCATCTTGAGGGTCCCTTGAAACCTTTCTTGCACAAATTATCCCATGTTAAAGTCTTATTTCTCATCAGTAACCAGAGGAAGGTTCTGATCTTCGGCCATAGAAGGCTGTCCCAGACCTTGCTGCACCACTGCACGGCCTCTGCCTGTTCTTCCTTTACTATTATGTTCCTGGCCTCTTTCAATGAGAAGTCGCCATTACCTTTAAGACCCCACCTTAGCTTATCATCCTCTTCAGTTTTCCTGATCTTTCTTTTTAGGATGCTCTCATTGAAATGCTGATAAGTGTGGTTGTTTTCCTCTATGTTCCCAGGATTTAAGTTTATCCATTCCCTCCAGTTAGCATCTTCACTGTTTTGATTCCAATACTGACTGACTTTGTATCTACCCTGATTTTGACTTGTTTGCTTTATGGTTGTTAGTTCTGGTGAATCTAGTTTAGGGAGCTGCTGCCAAGCATCTTCCCAGAACAAGGCCAACCTGCCATTACGAATCTCCCAAAAGTTGTGCTCCTGAACTAGGTTCTTGTTATGTTTGGCATAATTCCATATGGGTGATCCTTCCGGGGTTTCCTGTAGTCTGATGAGGTCCTGAGTGTCACAATCTGGAAAATACTTTTCCTTCCAGTGCCTATCCCACGGTAAGGTGGGATTCTTAATCCATTTCCACCATATGTTAGCTCCACAAGTCCGGTTGACCACCCCTGGATAAACTAGATTCAATCCTCCCATAGATTTCGGCATGTAGAGTTTATTCCAAGCCACCAAAGCCCACTTTTTCTTATCCCCATTTCCACTCCATAGAAAGGATCGCTGAATAATTCTCATTTGCTGCAGAATGCCTTTGGGGGCAGGAAGCATAGAGAGAAGGTATTGCGGGATGGCCTGTAGGACAGCTTTGGTTAGGATGAGTCTGCCCGCTAAGTTGAGAGCTCTGTTCGTCCAGTGCGAGCATCTTTTCTTCATGTTGGCAAGTACTTTCTCCCAATGAACTTTCTGCCAGGGTCTTAGAGTCAAAGGAGCTCCCAATTATCTCGAAGTCAAGGAGCCAATCCTAAATCCTAGCAGCTGGGATAAGTGAGTTTGAACTGCCGGGTGAGTATTGAAAAAGAAAATAGTGGATTTAGAAAAGTTAATTTCCATGCCAGAGGCAAGGCTGAAGAGATCCAGGATAGCTCTATAAGCTACCGCCTCCTTCACAGTGGGTGATCCATGTAACATGATGTCGTCGACAAACTGTTGATGAGTGGTGGCAGGAAGCGATCTTATAGGCTGTAAACCTTTTATGGTCCCTTCCGCTTTCTTCTTGGCAATGGTTCGGCTGAGGCCTTCCATTAGAATTACAAAGAGAAAAGGGGATAAGGGATCCCCTTGTCTTATCCCCCACGAAGGTGTGAAAGGGACAAAAGGAGCACCATTGACAAGGATGGAATATCTGGGAGATTTGATCAGAGCAAGAATCCATTGGATCTAGGTCCTGCAGAAGCCAAAAGCTCCTAGAACAGCTTCAAGGTATTTCCAGCTAACTTTGTCATAAGCTTTTGACAGATCCAGTTGCATGAGCATGTCTGCTTCTTTTCATGAATGAAGTGAGTGAATCATCTCCTGTGCTAATAAGATATTATCGAGAATTTGTCTACCCTCAAGATAGCCCGATTGCTCTTCTGAGATTATACCAGGGAGTATCGTCTTCAGTCTATTTGCTATGACTTTTGAAATAATCTTGTAGATTACATTGCATAAAGAAATGGGTCTGAATTTGTCAGGTGTCCTGGCGTCTTCAACCTTAGGTATGAGTGCTAGAAAGGTGGAGTTGAGGGATTTTAGAATAGTTCCTGACTGTCTGGAGTCCTCCACTACCTCCCATACTTCCTGTTGGACGATGCTCCAACAGGCCTTGTAGAAATTGATGGTGAAGCCATCTAGACCTAGAGCTTTATCATTGGGCATGCTTCTAATCGCTTCCTCTACCTCTTCTAAAGATATTTCCCTGCATAGGGCCCAATTCTAATCTGAGGTAATAGACTTAGGGATGGCAGCTGTTAATTCCTTGATGGCTTCATCTCTGTTTATGGGTGGTTCCTGAGCAATTGATTTAAAGTGGTCCGAGAGCAGAGCAGATATGTCGTTGTGATTTCTTAGAATCTCCCCTGCATTGTTTTTCAGTTCGAGAATTCTATTAGTACTTCTATGGTCTAGAGTCGACCTATGAAAAAATTTAGTATTCAGCTCTCCCTCTTTTAACCATTGAATTCTCGATTTCTGTCTCCAAAGAGTCTCTTCTTGAAAGCATCGTTTATGCCATTGCTGAGAAATAATTTTTTCCTGTTCCATAGCCTCGACGCTGTAGTTACCTGCTACTCCATCTTTGTGTATCTGTTCCAGTTTGTTCTCGAGAGTGGCTTTCTCCTGGAATATGTTTCCGAAAACCGTTTTGTTCCAATATTTTATCTTTTCTTTAGTTGTTTTTAGCTTCTTTTGTAGATTGAACATCTTGGATCCTCTCACCTCCAAGGGCTCTGACCACCATTTCTTTACCATCTCAAGGAAGTTGGTGTGGTCTAACCAGAATATCTCAAACCGGAAAGGTTTGTTCCTTGGGGTGCCCAGAACTTCAACAATAAGCGAGATTGGCCAATGATCTGATCCCCCACTGGGAAGGATATCTAATTCTGCTGTTATGCCATCCATTATGATGCTTTCTGAGATTAAGAATATGTCCAAGCGAGAGGTTATTAATCTATCACCCCCCCTTCTGTTGTTCTAGGTGTAAAGGCCACTTTTGGGGTGGATATCTACAAGTTTAACAGTTTCAATGAAGTCTATGAAGGCTTCCGCATCTCTATTCAGTTTCCTGAGACCTCCTTTTTTTTCCAAAAGGGTGGTTATCATATTGAAATCGCCCCCCAAAATACACTTAGATCTAGGATGTCTTCTAATAAGCCTGGTTAATGCTTCTAAAAAAATTATCTTATCTTCTAGTTTCTGAGGACTATAGATATTGATACAGAGGAAGGAACCAGAGTTACCTATGGGTTGGAACTCCACCGCCATGAAGTACTTGTTTGCCTCCACCGATAACATCTGGATTTCATTTGTGTCCCACATAGTTGCAAGGCCTCCTTCTCTTCCCTGACTCGCATTCTCTAGAACTTCCATATGTCTCCCAAGCTTTCTGCAAAGATTGCTGATATTGGGGCTACTGCATTTAGTTTCTTGTAAAAACATAATATCCGGTTTATATTTTTGGATTTTCCGCTTTAAGATCCTGTGTTTCGCCTGGCTTTTAAGCCCTCTGGCATTCCACGAGATTATCTTCATATTTAACTGAATTTTATTGGAAGGACTGGAAGGCGCTTAGCGCCTTCATCTTTCTTGAGTTTATCATGATCATGCGTAGTTCCTGTAGAGCTTCACCACTTGTTTTCCGACCTCTTCTTTTCTTTTGTTTTGAGCTGGATGTTTTCCATAAAGGACTTTTTGAATGTAAGTTGTTGCCTTTCACTACACCGAGCTTCCTATTCTGCCTTTCTAGTTCTGCCTTTTGCCTTGCTATGAACAGGTCATTTACCTTCCTGACTTCTTCCTCCGATGCGTTCTCTATGCCTCGGGATCTCCAGTTCTCAGCAATTGCTGGTAGGTTCAATCCTTCCCTGGCTAACGCATTTTCCCATTATTGATCTTCATTGCCACCATCACTAGTCAACATGCTAGTTTCTTCCTCGGTTTCCTCTGCTCTCTCCTGCATTTGTACCTCATTATTGAGGTCCCCTTCATGCATATCTTCCCTTGTTGGTGTCTCTTTTTCCTCATTCTCTGCTCCTGATGTTAGGGTTTTGTGCTTGTCCTCCGAGTTAGTTTTAGGATCTAAGATCACAAAAGGATTGCTGTGGTTATTCCTCTCTGTATTTCATTTGAGACTCTTTCTTCTATTCGTTCTTTGTCTGGATTTGGGTTTGATGAAGGCTTCTGTGTCTTTATGGGCTTGAGCTGCTTCGGTTTCTAGTTCCTTCCTGATCAAAGGGCAGTCCCTTATCAAATGCCCATGTTCGTGGCACTTGCGGCAGCGGAAGGGAATCTGCTCATAATCGATATCCTGAAAGTAGTCCTCGTCCATGTATTCTAGCCAAAGTCCTTCATGTAGTGCCCCAGAGACGTCCATTTCAACACATATCCTGGCATAGGAGGTGTATCTCTTTTGGAGAGTAGCTTCAGAGGCCTTGATGAATGTCCCCAACTTGTCACTGATTTGCTTCAATGCACTCAGACCCCAGTAGTCTATTGGAAGAGAAAATAAACGGATCTAGACTGGGACTTGGGTGAAAGACCCCTTCTCCGGGGCAAAATTTGGTTTCCATGGTCTCATGTACAGACCTGCTGAAGCCAAAAAATATGGGCCCCCTTCAAAAAGTTTGTCCTTATCTTCTAGGTTGGAGAAGACAACAGTAAAAAAACCCTTGGCTCCAAGATGAAGCTTGACATCCCCCCGAGGTTTCCAATGGTGTTTGATCCATTGACAGAGAGTTCTTTCAGACGGCCAAATACCCATAAACTTGAAGATGATAGCTTGTTCTGCCATGTGCTCTCTGTATGCTTGAATCTCTGGGTCAGTTATGACCACCCTTAGGTTATTGATCTTTTTCGGTTTGCAGGCTCCACTGGATGAAGTGTATTTATTGGGGTTTGAAATAGGTTCCCCCTCCTTTTCCGGCTTTCCTTGCCTGTCACCTATCTGCTTCCTCTCATCATCACTTTGTCGTTTCTCGTTTCCTGGTGAATTAATTATTAGTGGAGTTTTGTCTTTAGTCCCTGTCAGGCTTTTCGTCTCTGTGCCTGCGCCATACGTTGTTTCGTTTGTCTTGTCAGTTTCCCCTTGAGGTTGTTCCTTATTCCTTCTGCCATGCTGCTTATTGTTGCCAAGCCCAGAAATCCTGACCCCTTCTCTCCTAGGTTGCCTCTGCTTCTGCATTACTATTTGTTTGAAAGTAGGGGCCCCACTGGACCCCCCTGCTTCCATGCGGTCAATCAGCACTTGACCTTGACGAAACAAAGCTTCGAGACGGGAGAAGATTGCTTCCAGACCTGCTGAATACTCAGCCCCTTGGAAAACACACCTGCGACTGTGATCATAGACAGCAGTTGAAAACACGGCCAGCTGCTGCTACACCCACAGAGGGACAGAGTCTGTGTCTGTCACAGAACGCTCAAACCCTAGCGGCCGCCATTAAAAAAAAACCAGCCTCTTACCCCTTCTATATTAAAACCCGAAGCCCATTTAAATCCTTGTGAATTAATTTAGCTTGTTCCATGCAAATATAATGTGAGGAAGAACAAGCATGTTCTGCCAGACCTGATTTTTCCGTCCTGTTTCTTGAAATATCATTAATGTGTTCTTTTAATCTTATGCTAAAGGATCTCCCTGTTTCACCTATGTATACTTTGCCACATGAGCAGGGAACCGAGTATACTCCTTTGTGATTTTTTGGGTCTATTAGGTTTTTAGCAGACTCTAGCATGTTTTTGATGGTGTTAGGGGGTGTGAAGGCAACCATGATGTTATGCTTGGTCAAAATTTTGGCAATTTTGTCTGTGGTTCCTTTTAAATAGGGTAGGGAGATTCTAGGGTTTTCACCAGTTTTTCTTTTTTGGCTATTGGTTGTGGATTTATTGATTATTTTTTGGATAATGTTTTTTTGATAGCCATTGTTTATAAAGACCTTGTAGAGATGGTTAAGTTTGTTATGCTCTTAACCTACAAATGATACCCAAATACAGAATATGCAAAGAAAAGAGACCCAGAACACAGAATATGCGAAGAAAAGATACCCAGAACACAGAATAGCAATGATTTTATTACTCAGAGAGAAATGTTCACAGGCCTCTTCGAGGGGGCAACCTCCAATAGAGCAGAGTTCGATTACAAAACAAGACACGATACTCCTCGCAGGGAGTCTCTATCCTTTATATATGACTCATACATGCAATACCACGGGTCAATACCGTGGGTTTTATTAATACCATCTATCTAATACGACCCATTTGCAACTAACTGTGGTTCCCTTATTAATTGCGGATTAACCACTTACAATTATTAATATGGGCTTTATTGACTCTTGACTATGACGTGGTCCCATTACATAGATAAGGGGGTTAGGGTGGGACCCTAACATGCCCACCCCCTTAAGACTAGCCTTGTCCTCAAGGCTGAAGCTGCGGAAACTGCTGCAGAATAGTTGATGGCTCCCGACTTGCATCTTCTGGAGAGGTGTCTTTCCATTTGACTAGGACTTCCTGAATCATGCGGCCGCGCAGTTGCTTGACTTGTGTGTCGAGGACCTGTTCTGGTTGAAGCCAGATGGACCCTTCTTCATCCAATTCCGGTAGACTAGTCTGAATTCTACAATTGTTCCCAATCACTTTCTTGAGGCATGAGACATGAAAAACTGGATGCATTTTTGCAGTAGGTAGCCAGGCCAACTTGTAGGCCACTTCTCCAATGCGTTGAAGTACTTGATATGGTCTGTAGAATTTGGGAGAGAGTTTCTGACACCCCTTGTCCTTGAGTGATGTTTGCTTATATGTTTGGAGCCGTAAAAAGACCTGATCCCCTTCTTGAAATTGGCGCTCTGAGCGATGCTGGTCTACTTGTTGCTTCATGCGGTTCTGAGCTTAATGAAGATTCTCTCGAAGATGGGCGAGCATAGTTGCGCGGTGTTGTAGGAGTTGATCCACTGCTTGGACTTTTGAGCAGCCCTTGAGATATGAAGTAGGTGAAGGCGGGAGTTGACCATATACTGCTTCATAGGGAGTCATTTTGGTGGTGGCATGATAGTTGGTGTTATACCACCATTCCGCCAGAGGTAGCCACTGTACCCAAAGGTGTTGTTTTTCTGAAGTAAAACACCTAAGGTAGGTTTCTAGACATTTGTTGACTGCTTCAGTTTGACCATCTGTTTGCGGATGGTAGGAAGTACTGAGTTTTAGTTGAGTGCCTTGTATTCTGAAAGTTTCCTGCCAAAAATTGCTGGTGAAGATTGGGTCGCGGTTGGACACAATAGAAATGGGCATGCCATGCAATTTGAAGATCTGATCCATGAAAGTTTGAGCAACCAAGGTGGGTGTAA
>APFE030001844.1:0-13840 GCA_000404065.3 Pinus taeda | reverse complement strand
TGGCTTCTTTAAGACCGCTGATAAAACATTCCATGTAGAACTCATCTGTGAGACCCTTAGTGCGGAAAGCTAAGCCTTCAAAAGCGGTAATATACTCATCCACTGTACCAGTCTGTCGGAGCTTAGTGAGACGGCCCAAATAAGAGTCTTCCTGTTCAAAGCGATCTCGAAGAGTTTTGGTAAATTGGGTCCAAGTCCTAAAAGATCCATTGCAACGCTGATGCCATTCCCACCATTGCCACCGTTCATTGTCGAAGCACATGCTCCCCAACATAAGCTTAGTCCCATCATCTAGGATATGATTCAATTTGAAATACTGCTCCATTTGTGCTAGCCATACGGACGTGTGAGAACCGTCAAATTTATGCGTATCCAACTTGGGAGGTCGCTGACTGGGTGGTGGATGAGTGTGCCAGACGTGAGAAGAGTGGCTAGATTCACCGTAATTGCATTCATGGCCATTATACCCCTCCTCGTGGGCTTGATCCTTGCCCTTTGACATAAATTCCTGTATCTGGAGACTAAGTCTGCGAAGCTGAGTTTGGATTTCCTCCAGACCTAGTCCGCGAAGCTGAGTTTGGATTTCCTTCACATTTTCTTCAAGTTTGTCCATCATTTCATTGGCCATCGCTTGAGCTCTAGTTGCTACCATACACCGACCTGATGAAAAATTGGGACCGCCAAAAAATTTTCACAATTAATTGAATGATACCACCATGCTCAGCTCGTCGCCCTGATTTTAATGGGCTAGATCTCCAATAAGCGCCCGGGAAGATGTCAGACTTTTTTTTTTTTTTTTTGAAACTCCTAACGGAGTTTCACTCCTTCTTGATCAATATTGCAGTTGCCAAATCCTCAAAATGTCAATGCGGCCAAAAGTCCTGTGACAATTATACCCTGGTATAGGAACCCTTCACAACGACTCTGGTCTGGTGGATCTGAGAGATCTGAATGGCGGATCGGATAGCGCTGGACGACTGAACTGACTGCTTCTGCAAATCTGATGAATCTAATAGATCGAAATGGCTGATTGGGACCGATGTCTGCTGCTGCTGCACTCCTTTGCTCAAGCGGATCTGGAAGAGATGATGATTGAAAAAGGGAACTAGGGTCTTGAGGAGTGTCAGGTGCTACAGATCGCAATATACATAAGGGTCTGGCAGTAGTACTCAGGGCTCTAACTAAGGAGGGGCGACTGTACCCTTAGCCGTACCACTCGACTACCCTATCGTACAGGCGAGTAATCTCTCCGAGTGTTGTTCTTGGTGTACTGGAGCCGCAAGACAGCCGACGGTTTATCTATGGCGAGGTTTTCAGTGAGCCTATGGGGCTTCCGATATACCCAGAGGGTACGTGGAAGACAGTCCGTGCGCGGTTCTGTCTAATGCACTACTACTCGAAGGGGTACCCACAGGGGTTACAAGGGAGTCAAAAACGTGACCACCTCTTGTATTCCTCTGCGTGCATGCTCCCAAATCGCAGATTTATGCCCGCAACGACAGATCCCGTGGTTAAAACGCTGGAACATGTCTCGAGCCAAAAAAAAAAAAAAAATTGTACGAAATGGAGATCCCACGGCCTGGAAAGTGTCTGATACCCTTGTTATGCTCTACCTGTAAATGATACCCGAATATAGAAAATGCGAAGAAAAGAGACCCAGACACAGAATATGCGAAGAAAAAGATACCCAGAACACAAAAAAGCAATATTTTATATATTCAGAGAGTAATGTTCATTGCCTCTTCGAGGGGGCAACCTCCAATAGAGCAGAGCTCGATTACAAAATAAGACACGATACTCCTTGCAGGGAGTTTCTATCCTTTATATATGACTCATACGTGCAATACCGCGGGCCAATACTGCGGTATTACTAATACCATCTATCTAATACTACGGCCCATTTGCAACTAACTTCCGTTATTAATTGCGGATTAACCACTTACAATTATTAATATGGGCTTTATTGACTCTTGACTATGACGTGGTCCCATTACATAGATAAGGGGGTTAGGGTGGGACCCTAACAGACGGAGACCGTAGGATCTAGAGGCTCCATATCAACGGCGGAGATGCGACCGATGGATGACTGGATTTGAAAAAGTCATAAAGCAGATTGTACGAGACTTTGAAGTCCGACGTGGACGATGAGTTAGCAGAGATTCATGTTTCACGGGCATTCTTGGAGTAAATGAAAATAATGGTCATTTCAAACGATCGAGTGTTTCCGGTGAACCTGACACTTATCCGTTACAGAATAGGTGGACACTTCCATGTGAGGTGTGATGCAGTGACTGTAACAGCCGAAGAAGGGATTCGAACGGACAAAGGCAAGGAATGAGAGAGCTGAAAGCAGAAATGAACAGTCAGGAAGTAGATGGCTTAAAGCCATAGACTGACAGAGATATAGAAGAAGGAATAAGAGAGGAGAGTGAACAATAAGAAAAAGTTGAATGCACAGAGTCTTTGGAGTCACTCGGAGGTCGAGTGAAAAGCTAGAGAGCTTAATTGACAGTAGGATATTGTTGTTGGAGTTGCTTGGAGGTTGAGCGACTCACAGAGGCATGCAAAGGTCGAGAGAAAGAGCTTAAAGAGCCAGATCAGAGAGCCACGAGCCACAACCACAGCCAAGACCCAGAGCGAGCGCTAGAAGCGAGAACTAAGAGTCAGAACTAGAGCCCAAGCCAAAGAGCTAGAGCTAGAGTCAGAGCCAAAGAGCCAGAGCAAGAGTTAATGCCAGAGCCAAGAGCCAGAGCCAGAAAGCCAAAGAGCTCCAAGAGCCAAGGGATAAGATGGTGTTCTAAGCCCAATGTTCCTGTGTAAAACATTGGAGTTGAGTGTGGAGCTTGTAAAAGGACTGTTGCCATAATCCCAGAGAGCCTAGTCGAGTTGACTATAGCTCAAGGAGATGTAGCCCAAGTGTTTCGGGTGAAATCCATATTAAATTGTTGTCTTATGTGTTTGCTTATTGCTACATTTGTCTATTATCATATGTATTTACATATCAGCACAAACAACCGAATTTTAAAAGCACATAAACAGTTAAAAACACATGCCAGCATGCACCTTATTTTCAAGCATTTCTTAATTCCGCATTGGTTAATCATTAAGACTTGGGAAAATTTAAAGCTTTGGAAGTGGGAGAGGTTCTTGTAAGTTAGACAAGAATCCTAAGAGCCCCATTTTCATATCAGGTGGTATCAGAGGTTAAGATTGATTAACCCCACCTTCAAAGAAAGTTGTATCAGAGTGCTTGATTGATAGGGCAAAGATTGCTTGTCTGGAAAGGTTTTTGGACAGTCAAGGATTGATTGCCTCATTGATTGTATGCTTGGTTGTAGACTGACTATTGTTTGAGTTTACAGAGGTGAAGGGAAAGCTATTGACAGCTCAGTCCAGGAAGGACAAGAAGGAAGAAGGGTTGAAGGCATTCTTCTATCCCAAAGGACCTCAGGGAAATCTTTGAAGCACAAAAGGTTGTTGTAAGAGGTTACTGAATAAGCTCTTTAATAATCTTGTTTGAAGTTCTTTTGTTCATTTGCATAATGACAACTTCTACAAGTGAATCCTCGAATTCTTTTTTCTTCACAAGTTCCTTTGATGGAGACATGAAGTAAGAGTTGTTCATCATGATGAACAAGGTAAGAAAAATGTATGAGAATGGAAGGAAGAGTAGCATACTTAGAGAGCAGTTGAATTCCGTGGAGGAAGAGAAGGAGATTCTTTCTAGCAAATTGCAGGAAATGGAGAGGCAACTTCATATTGCAAATATGAACCTGAAAATGATGCATGAGTTGGAGTCACAACTCTTTGTGCCAAAGAAGCCTTGGTCAAGTATTAACTTGAAGAAGAAGTAAACCATTCCAATTTGTCTTCAAATTCTTCTAAGAATGCTTATATTGGTTCTTTTGAAAAACATACTAGAGGCATAGGTTCCAAGCTAATGTCCAAGATGGGCTATGAAGGAAAAGGATTGAGAAAATATGCACAAGGTATTGTTGAGCCAATAATGGTTGAGGAAAGGCCTGAGTATTTGGGTCTCAGTTATGGACAGTGTTATGGAGAGAGTTCCAAAGCTTCCATGAAGGCCATTGAAACAATTCCAAAAAGGAGTTTCATTGCAGGTCCTCTACCTCAGGAGTGTGAGGATTGTATTCAGGAGGAATGCAATAGCTTGAAACATCATTCGCAGGATGCAGGGGTTTAGAAGCACACACTTGAACCAGAGAGTTGTGGAAACTTTGACAGCCTTGAAGAAAGTGATGGTGTTCCAAAGGGAGCCACTTCTTCATTTGCTTCACCTACTCCTGAAGGCAATAAAGGTGAAAAAGGCAAGTATAAATCTGGTTCTAAACACATTCCTTTTGATTTTGTAAAGCCTGGAAAAAGAATTGCATGTTCTTTTTGTGGTTTGGATAACCATTATTTCTCTAGATGTTGGAAGAGGATGGCCACATACAGGAAACTTTTGAAGGAAAAGAAGCAAGCAGCCAAAGGTCCACAGGACAAAGCAAATCATGTTGTCAAAAGGATGCACATGTGTTGCACTTACTGCCATAAGCAAGGGCATCTTGCTGAAAGCTGTTGGACTTTGATTCCAGTACTGCTTCCACCAACGCTGAAGGAGAAGGTGGAAAAAGAAAATGGCAGGGATGGAAATAAAGATTCCATTATTGATGTGTTTCAGGATGACTCACATATTGATGCTGATGTGAAAACCAAGGACGGACCTTTGAAATGGATTGGTAAGAAATGGTTAGAATTCTTATCCAATTAAGACAACATGTCCTTTGATGCATCTATTTGCATTTCTTTGGGGAATAAATGCAAGTTGCAGGATCTTACCAAAATGGTAAATGGAAAGAAGTTGAGTGGGAAACTCACTTTATTGCTGCAACAATATGTTCATTTCAGCTTCGAAAGTACAATGTACTTAAGTGAAAGTTGATAGATGGAATGCATGCATGAGCATGAGATTCATGTAATGTTGGCTTGGGAGAAGTTAACTTGGTCTCCAAAATCGAGATAATGATTAAGTGTTTCATCTTTTGGAAAAGATTCATAAAGGTCTTTTTCTACATGCTTGACCTGAAGGGTCATTTGTTTTAAAGGCATGTTTTATTGGCTTGATATCTAGTCAATCATTTGTCTGTAGATATAAGACAAGGAAGGGTTCACAAGATGTGAAATATGTTTCTTTGTTGAAGCAGGAGTTAGTCCATCCAGTTGTTGTCTATTACCTGCTGTTATAAATAGTTGTTGTTGGCAGCTTTTCAAACAGGTACAACTGAAAGTTTTGTGGAGCAAATGTACTTCACATTCGTTTGAGCCACCTTAGATCAAGGATCAAGGTAAAGAAGTTAAAACTACCTTCTGTAAACTTCATAGTAGAAGTTTTACATGAAGTCAAGGAGGAAAACAGTTCTTCCCAAGACGACAAACCCATCCAAGAAGGGAAGTGGTTAGGGATTGTGGTTCAGAGGCACTATGAAAAAGCACATATAGGGAGGCTGAAAGAAGAGGGTGTTGTTACTCTCATTTACTGCTCAGATTAGAGTATCAGTCTTTTGGTGGACCAAAAGTTCTTTTAGTGGGAATGCGTGATCAGAATTGGATCCTTAAACTCTCTTAAAGTTACCCAAACTCTGTAAAGAAACTCATGTCGAAGTTCAAAGTCTTGTGGATATCGAGCTTATCAGAAATAACCCCTGAACAATGGCAATTTGTGGTCAGCATGGAAAAACGAGGACCCTCAGTTAAAGCACGCAGACCATTGGCCCATGGTGATCACGCACTGGCACAAATTGGCAATCGGGAGGCCAAATCCAAAAACAGAGGCTAGCACTAATCGTGTATCACAGGGCATCCACCTCAGTGAAGGACAACCACAAGCGCTCAGTCACGATGAAAAGGCATAAAACCGTATGGGAATCGTCGATTCCTTTAGAAGGCGGGTCCCATGCCAAAACCGACAGGATATCACAAGCACTTCAAGTGGTTAGTGGGTTCGACCAAGTCCCGCACGATTCCATACACTAGGTGACACATGTCCAGTGGATGAGAGAGAAAACCGCTCATATCGCGCAAGTAAAGGTCACGCAACTTACCCGTGCGATATGGACGGAGACCATAGGATCTAGAGGCTCCATATCAATAGCGGAGATGCGACCGATGGATGATCGGATTTGACAAAGTCATAAAGTAGATTGTGTGGGACTTTGAAGTCCCACGTGGACGATGAGTTGGCAGAAATTTGTGTTTCGCGAGCATTCTTGGAGTAAATGGAAATAACGGTCGTTTCAAACGATCGAGTGTTTTCGATGAACCTAACACTTATCTGTTACGGAATAGGTGGCCACTTCCCTGTGAGGTGTGATACAGTGACTGTAACAGCCGATGAAGGGATTCGAACAGATAGAGGTAGGGAACGAGAGAGCTGAAAGCGGAAACAAACAGTCAGGAAGCAGATGGCTTAAAGCCATAGACTGACAAAGATAGAGGAGAGAGAAGAAGAGAGGAGAGCGAACAATGAGAAAAAGCTGAATGCGCAGAGAGTCTTTGAAGTCACTCGAAGGTCGAGTGAAAAGCCAGAGAGCTCAATTGACAGCAGGATATTGTTGTCGGAGTTGCTTGGAGGTCGAGCGACTCATAGAGGCATGCAAAGGTTGAGAGAAAGAGCTTAGAGAGCCAGAGCAGAGAGCCACAAGCCACAGCCAGAGCCAAGAGCATGAGCGAGCGCCAGAAGCGAAAGCTGAGAGCCAGAACCAGAGCCTGAGCCAAAGAGCCAGAGCTAGAGCTAGAGTCAGAGCCAGAGCTAAGAGCCAGAGCCAAAAAGCCGAAGAGCTCCCAGAGCCAAGGGATAAGATGGTGTTCTAAGCCCAATGTTCCTATGTAAAAAATTGGAGTTGAGTGTGGAACTTGTAAAAGAACTGTTTCCATAATCCTAGGGAGCCTAGTCGAGTTGACTAGAGCTCAAGGAAACGTAGCCCAAGCGTTTCGGGTGAACTCCGTATTAAATTGTTGTCTTATGTGTTTTCTTATTGTTGCATTTGTCTATTAACATATGTATTTACATATCAGCATGAACAACCGAATCTTAAAAGCACATAAAAAGTTAAAAACACATGCCAACATACACCTTATTTTCAAGCATTTCTTAATTCCGCATTGGTTAATCATTAAGACTTGAGAAAATTTAAAGCTTTGGAAGTGGGAGAGGTTCTTGTAAGTTAGACAAGAATCCTAAGAACCCCATTTTCAGATCATCCACATAGTTAATACATTAACATAAAAGAAATAGGTAATACATTAACATAAAGGATACAAGATTCAAACTCAAAACTCTTTTTATTCTCAACTAGGATGAAATACAATAAACATATTAACAATCACTCCATAAGGTAATCTAACAGAAAATATTATAAAAGAGTAAAGTGATTTTTTTTACATATTTTATTTCCCTTTTCATAATTTAGTTCAATTTATCTTTGAAGATCTAAAAAGATCAATTATTCTAATGAATATGAAGTCATCCTTAATGAAAAAAGTCTAAGTATCAAGCTAGATGTTACACACTTTGATGAATCTAATAATATCATGAGAAATTTATTTAAGTCCACTCAAACCATCTTGGGACTCTTCCAAAATGAAATTTTGAAAAGTTGAAGGAAAAAATTATTTCACCATAGAAAAAGTGAAAATGCTTTCACAGATATTTTAGTCTCCATTATATCCATACTTCTAATTATTGTGGGAAAACTCTAGTGTTAATCCTAATTTGAAGGAATAGTTTCAACAAGGACATTGATGTGACCCTCAAGTACTAAATTCAAGAATTGTTCTTTGCTTAATATGATAGGGAAATTCATCTTCTCTTATCATGTACCGACCCCCCTAAGTGGCATTAAGGAGGTGAGTTAATGGAATTTTTCCTCTTTAAGTACTATTATAGGGTCTCTTTTGAGCTGGTATATGTGTTCTGCTCAACAAGAACCTTCCAATCATTATGTTCTTGCTTAATTATGAGTCATGTGTAGAAAGATATGACCTTCTAAAAAATTCTTCAAGTTCTTTTTTTCTCAACCACACTAGCAACCATACTAGTGATGTGGCAGCAAGTTCACCAGACATCCATATTATGCCATGTCACCGCAACTATTATAATTCAACCTTGGGTTCTCACTTGTTGAGACATCCATCTTTGCTTAACAACTTATTGGGTTTTTTATTTGCTTAATATCATAGGAAAGTTCATCTTCTCTTATCATGTACCCATCCCTCTCAGTGACATTAAGAAGGTGAGTTAATAGATTTTTTTCCTTTATATGTACTATTATAGGGTCACTTTTGAGCTTGTAACATGTTTTTCTCAACAAGAAATTTCCAATGATTGTAATATGGATTAATTGTGAGTCATGCGTAGAAATATATGACCTAAAAATTTCTTCAAGTTCTCTTTTTCTCAACCACCTTAGTGATCATAATGGTGATGTGGCAGCAAGTTCATCAAGCATCCGTACAATGCCATGTCACAACTAATATGATTCACCCTTGGGTTCTGTTGTAGTGGCTATAACCACCCTCTAAACTTTTGGCTTGCACCCAATTTTGGAGCCTCCTTTGAGAATTTCACTTGATGACTACACACACTCGGGTTCACTTCGTGAGCTTGCGTGAGTCTTTGCATTCGCCTTACTTGTTCATTTCACTAAGTCTTTCATGTTGATGTCAAAGTCATGCTTGCGACCATGTTCTAGTTATGCTCAAAGTCTTCGCTTCGTGTGTACTTGTTATGTTCACTATGAAAACATCTGGCACACTCACACATGGAGTCATATTCACTATCACGCAAGCGTTGTCACGGTTGACCAACGATCAATCACAAGTGTAGTGCTTGTCGCCTACACCATCAGTTAGTCATGTTGTACATGTATTTGGATGGTTTGAGTCGTCTCGTCGTCGAGTCATGAAAGTGTGTGTTTGTAAGATCACATATGCATCTTTCACTCATTCACACACAGTCATTTTGCTAAAGTTCTGATGACTAGAATCCCCTCTGACAGCCGAACCATCACCCCGCCATCGACTCGATAGAAAGTCACCCAGAATAGCGCAGAAGAACCAAGAAAGTCACCTCAAGTTGTGTTGCCCGCAAGCAAATAAATCAGTATCCATTCTGGTAAATCGAAGATTTTGACCCTGAAGCCACCCCGAGACTGACTCTTCTAAAAATTATGCAGAGATTGCAAGCATTGTCTGCATTGCTGACTAACAAAATTGCGTAGATAGCCCAGACAGACACCTAGTGCCTGCCCTTCTCTCTCTCATAAAATTGAAAAAAAAATTCAGCCAGCCCTCCCGATAGTCAACCAGCTGCTCATCTAGAAAATTTCGCAGTTTTCATGAGCAGGCCCTCTGCTGCCCAGCAATTTTCTCAACTCAGAAATTGCGCAAAGATGATCAGCAGTCTAGCTTCCCAACATCAGTGCAATTTCTCTCGCCAACAACAAACTGCCAGTTCCCTCCAGGAATTGTGCAGTTTTTGCTGCCAAGCTCCCGGCAGTTGACTGCTAATTCCCCTCAGGAATTGCATAGTTTCTGTTGCTAGTGACCCAACAGTGAGTTACCAGTTCCCTAAAGGAATTGCATAGTTTTGGCTGCCAAGCTCTCGGCTCGGTCCTCCAAAAACTTGCACATTTTTTTTCTACCAAGCCTCCCTACAACCCAGCCTGTTCCTCCAAACAATTGCGCAATTTTTGCTGCCAAGCCCCACTGCCCGCTAGTTTCGGAAACTGCGCAGATTTTGCCTGCCCAACCTTCCTGCAGCCTGGACTGTTCCCCTAAAAAACTACGCATTTTTGTCCTCCAGTTGAGCCAGACCTCGTAGACAGTCACTGTCGATCCGGATTGCCCATGTTCTTCACCCAAAGGCTCTTGTGCATTTTTCATCAGCAGTGCCTGGAGCCTCCATCCCACCTCACAACGTTGTTGCCTCTCCCAGTCACCTACATCTGAAATGATTACGTATCATGGTAGACTAGGATGTTTTCAGATTGGATGTCGTCTCATCATGAGCGACTGCAAGAACAGGTACACAAACAAACATGGCATGACAACGAATGGGATGAATGAAGGGGAGCACATGCAAAAGGACAAGTTCACCAATGGATGAAAAATGATGCATGTAAAGAGATGTGCTCACGAATAGACGATCATGCAAATATTTATTCGTGGACGGATGAGCAAGCATGCAAGATGTGCTCACGGATGGACAAATAGATAAACCTGCACCTTTCGCGAACAGACGAACCTGTCAAGCCTTCCAACATACAAGAAAGGAGCAATGTGCAAAAGCAACATCAAGTGAACCAACGACCATCGAAGACTTCGTGCACTTTTCCATGTGGAGGTGAAGTTGTGACACACCATGAGTACATCCATCACCCAGCAACATTGCAGCTCGACATGCACATCAGCAGCAACACGAATGTACCAGCACTGTCATGTCGAGTCATGTCATGAGTCATGTCATCCACATCTCTACTGTGGACCATATTGTCTAGAAATGTAATGTAACGTGGAAGTCCAAGAGACCCACTTGTTATACAAACAGTCATGTAAAGTTGAAAAGTCATAAGGGTAGTCGAACAACCACAAGGGTTAGTTTCACCCTTGTATATAAATACCCCCTCATTTGTACATGCAAAGGACTTTTCACCTCAGCTCCTCCCACATAGCCAGGAGAATCTGAAATCTTTTCTTTAAGGAGTAAGTAGTAGCTCCAACACCCCACTCACGAGGTTAGTGATGTATGGTGTCATGATGTGTCTTGGAACTTTCACTTAATTCAGAAGCTTGCTAACAGGCCAGCACATTTTCAAACATGTATTGTAACTATGGTAAGACTAATCTTAAGCACTTGTGATGCATGTTGCTTTAACCTGTGTTTCACATTTGAACTATTTCACTTGTTTTAATACATAATCTATTAATGAAAATGTGTTCTATGTGCCATTAACGATGTCTCACCTGTGGTGGCTACCTTCCCAAACATTAGACAGACCTTTCACATAAAACTTTTTGTAACAATCATTGCACTCGTGCAGACTAATCCGTTGAGTGTTATACGTGTTATCCTCCCTTGTGTGTTGTGATTGTCGCATCCATGTTTACTACTTCACCAAAATTTGTGCACATAATGTTGTGTTGTGTGTTCCTAGCAGAGTTGGGACTTCTCCCAACCGACTTGGGACTCACTTCCACCCTCTCTATCTACAGTGAAAGAACCAATGACACAAGAGACACAATCACCAGGCTCACGAACCTCACTTCTCAAAGACGAAGCAGACCACTCTCTTGTGCTGACAAGCAAGAGTTGAGGAAAATATTTAAGATAATGGCAACTGGGCCATCATACCGAATGGGACTCGCACACCAAATGATGTGAGGTCTAGTTGGGACTTCATACCAAGGTGATCCCCTGATTGTTGGTGGGTCCATCACCATAAAAATTTATGGTGCTAGAAGGAGGGAAGCCAGCTGCATATGGTTGAACATTCTCTCACACTCATTCATCAACCATCTGGTCAAGGTAGTAACTCGTACTCCCTCTCACTTACATGCAACTCTGCAGTTGGTTACTCCTCACCTCCCAATATTGAACACGAGATTTTGTATCATCAACTTCACTCTATCCGTCCCATCACTCGCCAATTCGCGAAAGCAGTCGGATTGATCCCAGGCATATAACATCTTCCATATGCATCAAGAAATCTAAAAGCCACTCCTACAGGAGTTGTTGTATCATCAGTGGAGGAAGAAGTCCTTGCCACACTTGAAGGTCTGGCAGAAGCTATTGAAGACGGAGAGGAACCTCCAGTCTTCTGGCAAGGTGAACAAGACACTCTTGTGATCTTAAGAACATATTCTTGTATAGGAGGAAGAGGGGAAGGCAATGGAGGAGGCAGAGGTGGAGACGAACCAACGCACTCAAAGCTAGAACCATTATATTCTGAAAGAGAGGAGGAGGACGATGAAGAAGAAGAGATGGCTGACCCAAATCTTGAGTGGATGACTCAAGGACCATTGGCTCTCCCTGTTGTTCTGCACAACATGCCAAAGTGAGTGGAGAGAATGAACATCAAGTCTAACTTTGACAGCACGGTGAAGGCAGAAGATCACTTGGACAACTTCTACTTGCAGCTGCAGACCCTTGAGGTACGGTATGACAACGTAGCATGTAGATTGTTTCCATGTACCTTGGATGGTCACGCAACTACATGGCATCACAACCCTCCACCAAACTCATACAGAAATGGGGTGCATTCAAACGCATGTTCCTTGAAAATTTTGTTGATGACAAGACCCCAGCAATGCTACTCAAAGAATTGGGAAGCCTGAAGATGGAGGGAAAAGAAAAAGTAACAGACTTTAATCAGAGGTTTACACGCATATTGAAAAAGTTTGCAGCGAACATTAAACCTCATGACTCCATCACTGTTGATTAATACATGTCCACATTGCTAACCAACATTGCGTAGTTCGTCAAACGAGCTACGAAACCAGCACTCTTGGAAAGCTGTGAAGAGGCTATTGCTGTTGAAAAAGACCTACACACAATTGGAGTCATCAAGGATGACGAACCAGCAAAGGACTCCAAATATGTGAGGAGGAAGTCCCAAGGGATGGCGAGCAAGGGTAGAGACAAGGAAGCAACTGATATTGAAACCCTCACTTGCCTCGTCAAGAACTTGACTGCGGACGTGTCCGAGATCAAACAATGGAAAATGGACACATCTGCAAGGAGCCATCTGCCCAGGTAGAGGCAGGAAAGCAACTCATCAGGCAGCAATCGGTTCGCTCCAAAAACTGCGTAGAAATCTGTGTTCCAGGTCGAAAAGTGCGCAGATCCCAAGTACTGCTCATTCCACGAAAAACACCACCCCAACAACTCTTGTTCGGACTGAACGCGAGTCACAAACTCTATATGGAGTCCTACACTCGATGTTAAGAAATTTGCTGCATAACATAAATAATTACTGAGAGGAAAAAATAACTAGCAACAACCATAAACACATAAGCACAAATGTTTATCTGGGAAAACCCAAAATCCAGGGAAAAACCCAACCTAATAAGATCTCATTAGCATTGGCGAAAACCCTGGCCAATCCGACCAAGTGAACCTTTACCTCTCACCTCCAGGTCTTGCATTACAATGAAGTCCTTCTAGCCTTTTATAAGCTCCATTACATATAATACCACAGGCAGAATACTATGGGTGCACAATACCATGTGCCCCAAAACCATCATTGTTTAACCTAGTCAAGTTTACCTAACAATTCCTCCCCCTTAAACTTGACTTGGGGTTCAACAATGTAAACTTTGAAACGGGAACTCTGGCCCAAAAACCCCAAAAAAACATCAAAAACAATGCTAAAAACGAAAAGTGTGTATACTGGAACGATGTTTTTTTTTAGGTGCCAATTTTGAACGTGTTTTAAAAATGGCGGTGACTACGAAATTTTCGTGCAAAATATAGCTTCAAAATGAAAGTGATGCCACTGGAATAACGTTTTTTTTTAGGGTCAATTTTCAAACTTTTTAAAAAATGCTAATAAAACCAATTTTTTATGTCTGAAACAAAGTTAATTTTTAAGGAAAAAACACATTAATGTTTCTGGTAGAATATCATTTTTCTTTCCTAAGTATAAATTTAACATGTTTTCAACCACACCGTGCTAGATACAAAAGAAATTGAAATTTTTTCAACTATAAAATTAAAAAACCATGACATTATGAACAAAGTATATCACTCAATGAAATCAAAAGTCTTTATTTGTATACT
>APFE030001840.1:97294-131711 GCA_000404065.3 Pinus taeda | reverse complement strand
CTAATAATATTCTCTGCTTCGACTTCACCCTTGGTGAATTAGAAGAGGGATGAGGAATACATTGATCCTTTCCCAACTATCTTCAGTGATTGCTCTTTCACTCTTGCTTGGGCTTTGTCTTCACCTCAACTCTAATACCATGTTAATTTTAGGCATGTTCTATGCTTAGAGCAATTTATTTCAATTTTCACAGTTAGCTCAATATCTTTTCCAAATTAGCAATCACATCAACATTAAAGTAAACTGCAGATAGAACAAAAACATAAATTGCAGAAGACAATCCAAGACAAGAGGACACAGGATGTGGCGCTAGCCATGGACAAACCCCAATGTGGGGAAACCCTTGATCAATTCTTCTTATATGTTCTTTAATAGTTCAACAGAGAGAGAGAGAGAGATAGTACATTTACAACAGAAGTCAACACTTTGACTTATCTAGATAAGAGCATAGATCATCTCTACGAAGATGATACATGAGATCAGTTGAAGACATGTTGCTTCAACTGAGTCTCCAAGGTGACTCCTTCACCTATCGTTGTGCTTCATTTTGTCATCATGTTGCACCTCATCGTGCTGCACCATGCTATACCCATCATCACTATGCTTGATCCAGGTGGATGTTAGTGGCCACCCACCTATCCCATTTGGACCCCCGCAACTATCTCTTTCAGTTTCCGTAATTGTAGCACAATTTACTATTTTTAGCAGTTTTTTTCGGGTCCTGAACTTCCGGAGCCATTTTGAGGCCCTAAACGACGTTTTTTTGGGAAAACAGGGGGCAACATGAGTCCATGGATTGATGTTGCCCTTCCCAAAGTGGTAGTTCTCAGATATATCTTTCTAACTAGCTATCATACGCGTCAAACGGAGATCGTATGCCAAAGTTACAACCCCAGGAAATTGATGTACCAATTTACCCAAAACGGGGCCCACAATTTGGCGTTTCATCTTCTAGGGGTAGGTTTTGGAATGTGAAGGGTTTTCCATTGTTTCTCAACAATAAATAGGCCTTCAGGCTTCGAGCCTCATTGTAACACAGTTTGGAACGGTTCAGAGGCATGTAGCCGCACATCTCTTCTCAGAGATAAGCTACCATCGCCCTAGCTGGTTTATTTCCAATTCTGGTTGTAAGCATATTTCGGTATTTTCCATTAATGAAATGAAGTATTGTTTCCGCTGCATCTCTTTATTTATGGCTATCGCATCTCTGTATTTATGGTTATCTCTGTAATCTATTGCGTTCCTGTTGAAATCCGGATCAGTGGTATCAGAGCGGTCTGCTTTTTCTCTGTTTTTCTTTGCATGTCCCCAACGAGGTCGGGATATAAGGAGTTAGGGCTTGAACTGGTCGAACCTTTGCAAGACCAGCCTCGCAAATTCCGACGACCTCCCATGGAGGATGAGAAGAAAGATGAGGGGGTAGGAGATCCTATCAAAATATTGCTCAAAGAAGCCCTCGAGTGACAACGGTACGCGATGATGGACAACTTTGCCCAGATCCTTCAGCGGCTACCTAGAAGCGACGCATCGGCTTCCAGAAGCTACTCTGGAAACGCCACGCCCTTTAAGGTACAAGTTAATTTTGAAATCCCCATATTCGAGGGTCAGATAGACGCAGATGCCGTAGATAAATGGTTAAATTTTCTAGAGGGTTATTTTTCTATTCATGAATTTTCGAGTCGGGAAAAGATTGTTTTCGCTCTTCTCAAAGCAGCCCCCCACGTCAAGGACTGGTGGGAAACCTACTGCGAATAGAAGGATGAAAGTACCGGCGCACTATTTTCAGCCGCATCCACCTGGAATTCATTCTGGGATGCCATCAAGGAGCAATACTACCCTGTCGGAAGCTATAAGGATGAATACATAAAGTGGACCACGCTGCGGTAGGGAAGGGACCAAGACGTGCTGGAGTTCACCAATCTCTTCCATACCCTTCGCACAAAGTTGGGTATCAAGGATACGAAGCAACATTTGATACTCAAATACCGTGGCTGCCTGCACAAGTACATCCAGGAAGAAATAGAATTCTTGAACATCTCCTCGCTCGGCACAGCATACTGATATGCCGTCAAGGTCGAGTAGAAGTTTAAACAAAAGAAGTGAGACTTTGGATCTGCGAATCCAAAGCAAGGGAAAGGTGCCCCTAAACCACAGAACAAAGGACAGAGCCGAGGCAGGGTAGCCCAAGAAAACCCACCAAAGCTGCAAGCAAAGAGCAGTGCCACGAAGCCAAAAAAGGACACGGGAAAATGGTGTGAGTTCCATAAGAGCTCCACCCACAACACAAGTGAGTGTCGGGCTAAGCAGTCACTAGTGGTTGAGCTAAAGGTTTCAGAATCAGATGCATGTTCTGACTCTGAGTCAGAACCCGATAAGGGGAATGACAAAGGGAAGCAGATCATTGATGCGGATCCCAATGCCACTATTGCTACCACCAAGATCGAGAAAAATGAACCCGAATATCCAGAGGAGGAGGAGCGTCTCTTCCACTCCCACATGTGGGTAAAGGGCTCCCCGCTACAATTCATTGTCGATAGTGGGAGCCAAAAGAACCTCATTTTAGCAGAGGTCGTGAAGCGGTTGGGCTTACCGACCAAAACACATCCACAACCGTACACCATCGAGTGGCTTCACCAAGGACGGGATCTTCGCATGAGCCAACAGTGTCGCCTTCCATACAACATCAAGCCCTTCAATGATGAGGTATTGTGTGACATTTCTCCCCTTGAAGTTTGTGATGTATTATTAGGACAACCATACTTGTGGAACTGACATGCTGTGTATGAATCAAGGCCCCGTGCTGTTATTATTACATTGGGAAATAAGTTGTACAGGATACCAGAGGTAGCACTGCCTACCGCCATCTCTTTGGTTACTGCAAAACAATGCAGTAAACTCATTTCCAAAACCAGGAAATTTGTTTTCCTGATGATATTCCCTCAAGGAAATAAGAAGACGGTGGCCACGGCCTTGAGACAGGAACCTCCGCACAACAACTACATATGGACAAGGTCATGGAGGAGTACGAGGACATCTTCACCTCCCCTGTAGGGGTTCCTCTGCACTGTCAGGTCAAGCACTCCATTGATCTGACCCCAGGTGCACCGCTACCCAATGGACCAATTTATCAGCGCTCTGTTCTGGAGAATGATGAAATCAAGAGGTAGATTCAGGAGCTGCTGCAGAAAGGCCACATTCGTCCGAGTTCATCGCCTTGCGGGAGCCCAATTGTGTTGGTACAGAAGAAAGATGGGACTTGGAGACTCTGTATTGACTATCAGGCATTGAACAAAATCACTGTCCATAATAGGTACCCGATCCTACGGATTGATGACCTCCTGGACCAACTAAAGGGGGAAAAATATTTCAGCAAGATTGATCTGAAGTCAGGATATCACCAGGTACCGATCGAACCCTCTGATGTGTGGAAGACTGCCTTCAAAGTGAAGGAGGGCCTTTTCGAATGGTTGGTTATGTCTTTCGGGTTGACGAATGCTCCTGCAACCTTCATGAGGCTAATGGATGACATCTTGCGGCCATTCACCAACTCATTTGTAGTGGTATACTTGGATGACATTCCGATCTTCAGCCGGAGTTGGGAAGAACACCTCCACCACATCCGACAGGTTCTCCAAACACTGAGCAACACAAGCTATGTGCCAATTTGGAGAAATGCACTTTTGGCATGACCCAGGTTCAGTATCTGGGATACATTATTGATGAACAGGGGGTGCATGTGGATCCGGCCAAGATCCAAGTCATTTGGGATTGGCCATCTCCGACCACTCTGACAGAGCTCCGCAGCTTCTAGGTCTTGTCAACTTCTACCGCAGGTTCGTGTTGGGGTTTTCTCATATCACTTGGCCCTTGAGTCAAGTCACCGAGGGAGGAGCGAAAGCAAAATTCTTTTGGTTTGAATCTCAACAGAAGGCATTCATAGAGTTGAAAGATCGCCTCTACACGGCACCAGTGCTCGCGTTACCAAATTTACAACAACCATTTGAGGTCGAGACAAATGCCTCAGATTATGCTATTGGGGCAGTCCTTACTCAACACGGGCATCCAGTGGCATATCACAGTGAAACACTTTCAGACACAGTCCAGAAGTATCCCACTTATGATAAAGAGATGTATTCCATTGTGCAGGCCTGTCAACAATGGAAGGATTACATTTTGGGGAAGGAAACGGTCATCCACACAGACCACTGACCCCTGCAGTTCATACAGACCCAAGGGAAATTGCAGAATGATCGCCATCAGAAGTGGTCCACATACTTGCAACAGTGCCATTTGAATATCAAGTATAAGAAGGGTAGCACCAATAATGTTACAGATTGCCGACCACTGATCATGGCATTAACCACTGTGCTCAACTCTTGTGGGCACGAGACTTCTGATTGGCCACTTCTCTACAACACCGACCCAGAATTCAGCCACACATACAAGACACTCTTGGAGTGTTAGCATGTTCCATATTTTCACCTCTAGGATGCCCTGTTATGCCACCTAGGTCACCTTTGTGTTCCTTCAAGCGAGCGTGCCAAGAGGATTTGGGAAGCACACTACAGTCGGGCTGCTGGACATTTCGAGGTCGAGAAAACAGTGGCAGTACTATAGAAGTATTTCTATTGGCCGAATCTTCGATAGGATGTGGGGAAGTACATCAGATCATGCACTGCTTGTGCCACTGCCAAACTGACCATCAAGAAGCAAGGCCTCTATGCCCCGCTGCCTACCCCTAGTCGACCTTGGGAATCCATCTCCATAGATTACATGTCAGGCCTTCCTTCCACTAAGCATGGGAATGATTGTGTTTTTGTGGTCGTCGACAGGTTCTCAAAAATGGCCATTATGGCTGCGTGCAAGAAGAATATCATAGCAGAAGCCACTGCTAAACTCTTCTTTGAACGAGTGTGGGTACACTTTGGGATCCCACAATCTATCATCTCAGATCGGGACATCAGGTTCCTTAGTACATTTTGGTCCAGTCTTTGGTCAATGCTCGACACCAAACTCACTAAGTCAACAACCTTCCATCCTCAAACTGATGGCCAGACAGAGGTTGTCAACAGGATGATCGTACACATTCTACGCATGTACAACTCAAAGCATCCACGCACATGGGACAAGAGCCTCCCTATGTTCAGCACAGTTACAACCGAGCTCTCCATAGCTCAACTGGCCACAACCCTTTTCAGGTGGGCTTGGGATTCCAGCCACTATGTCCCATTGATGTAGCCATGCCATTTATAACAACTCACGCAGATTCGGCTCATGTCCAGTCCGAAACAGATAAGGAAAACAGCTTCATTGAGCACATCCAACATATTCGCCAATAGGTCATGACATTGTGGAGAAATCAAATGCCAAGTACAAGCAGCGACATGATCAACACCGGGTGCCACACAAGTTTCAGGTGGGTGACAAAGTCTGGTTGCATTTGCAAAAGGACCCTTACTGGGTCTATCGGAAACTCAGACCACTCCGATATGGTCCTACCCATTACCAGCTATGGGAATAAGCATTTGAGTCAAAATTCCCCCATTCCTTGGTCTGCACCCAGTGTTCAATGTGGACCGCCTTTGGCCATACTTTCCACCATTACTAGACACATCTGACATTGCAGAACAACTCACACCCACAGAGTTAAATCCAAATTGCATGGAACAAGCTGCAGCTGATGGAATCATGGACACACGGATCAAGCACACTCACCAGTAGAATATCCAATTGTATCAAGCTGTCAAAGCAGGCCAACTCCTTCACCAGGGCAAGTGGTTCACCAGGGACCAAGTTCAACAAAAGTTTCCTCATCTCATGGAGGAACTCAACGTAATGGGGACCATTGCTTCCTGGGGGGGAGGAATGATCCAGGTGGATATTGGTGGCCACCTACCAAATCCACTTGGACCCCCACCATTGTTTCTTTCAGCTCTTCAGTTTCCTAAATTGTAGCACAGTTTACTATTTTTAGCAGTTTTTCAGGTGCTGAACTTCCGGAGCTGTTTTGAGGCCCTAAACGACTTTTTTTGGGAAATCTGGGGGAAACATGGGTCCATGGACCAATATTTCCCTTCACAAAGTAGTAGTTCTCGGATATATCTTTCTAACGAGCTATTGTACGTGTCAAATGGAGATCATATGCCAAAGTTACGACCCCGGGAAGTTGATGTACCAATTTACCCAAACGGGGCCCACAGTTTGGCGTTTCATCTTCTAGGGTTAGGTTTTGGAATGCTAAGGGTTTTCCATTGTATCTCAACAATAAATAGGCCTTTGAGCCTCATTGTAACACAGTTCAGAGGCATGTAGCCACCACATCTCTTCTCAGAGATAAGCTACCATCGCCCTAGCGGGTTTATTTTTCAACTCTGTTTGTAAGCATATTTCAGTGTTTTCCATTAATGAAATGAAGTATTATTTCTGCTGCATCTTTGTGTATATGGTTATCTCTGTATTTTGTTGCGTTCCTGTTTAAATCCGGATCACAAGGTTAAGTGATAAGGCTTGTATTTTAGCCTCCTTCTATTTGATAATCATGTCCTTGATTCTTGAATCATGTCCTTGATTCTTGAGCCTTGAGAGCCCAAGTCAGTGACATCCTCCTCAATCAAAGTAAACTCTCTGTCTTGCCCTTCCGTAGGGCTCTCCTCATGCATCTTTTGCTTCCCTTTGTCTCTACTCTTTGACCGTTGGCCAACCTGTATAGCTGGAGAAGAAGGCAAAGCCCCATCCACCCCCGGTGAAGATAACATTTTCCTGTGGTCTGGTGAAGAAAACGAGACCCCTTCCAGTCCTTGTGGAGATATTACTCGCTTGGTAGCTACAAAGAGAATCCTTGTGCCTCTTTCATAGGTAACCAACACAGGGACCTCCTCTATTTTATTTTTCAGGCTCCTTTTGTTGCCCAAAAGGTTCACCTTCCTCTTGGGGATTTGAAAATATTTGAGGTCCCTTGAAGCACTCATGGGCAATGAAAGTTTCCCATGGCATTCCAAACTGAGTGAGCTAATGCAAAACAATAATTTTGATGACAGAAAAATGATAAATGCTATTGAGTTTCTGTGGATATGGTTTTCTCTTTGCAATCACTGTCATCCTCTCTATGTTTTTGCATATAAAATAAGGGATGCTCATCATTCTAACCCTGGTGAAGTGCATGAGAAATCTGATGTGGTAGGCATAAATTTTGGAGAATCTACCCTCACATGTAAAGTATTTAATGATAAGTTTCATGAGTGGAACATACCGGTCCTCTAGGAATTTAAAAGGAAACACCTTGCTAAATTTTCCATGCTACTTGGCCTTGATATAAGGCTCAGAATGCTGCTTACTAATATTTTGCCTTTTGTTCCACTTTTCCCCTACATCTGGAATTCTTGTGGCCTCTGCATTGATAGTTGGTGAAAGAGTGAAGTTTACCCCAGCAAGATGTACCATATTGTTATCCATGTTTATCACAAACTACCTTGCTAACTCATGGTGAAATTTGACCCTCTCAACCATTTCGCAAAACTCAAATTAGGATTGATATCTGAAACATGTGTTGGCTAGTGGGCAAGAAAGGAGTTCACTCATGCTGATAGGTTCCTCCCTAATGATTTTTCCAACTTTGTGAGGCTTCCTTTGCTGCAAATTTCTTTCTCTTGAGCTATCGCTAAGCATGTCCTCTTCAAAATCTGATTCACTGCCTCTTTCCATGCTTGTCTCTATGAGATAATGTGGTGATGATATGGTGAATAATGGATAATAGGTGGGAACAAAAGGTGAGTATGAAGAGATTTTGTAAATGGAACAATAGTAATGAGATGAGGTAGGGGAATGAAGGGAAGGATTTGGGGAGCTAGGGTTTTGATGTATGAGGGACTTAGGGTTTGATAAAGGGGATTAGTTTCATAGGGAAAATAGGGAAAGGGAAAATAGAATCAAGGGGTAGTTTTAGTGCAATGAAGTTGGGAAAAGGGACAAGGGATTGTGGTTTTGCAATGATGTGAAATAGAGTATAGAGGCAAGCTAGGGTTTAACCTACATGAAAAACCCTATTTAAGCTTAGGATGTATTGACACTTACTTGTTAGGAGGTGAATGCAGCAAAAGAGTTGATGGAGGATGAATTTAGGTGAATTAGAACCTGGGCAACTCAATCCGCAGCATGGTCCAACCAATGCGCAATGCCAATGTATTTTAATGAAGGCGAAAAGTGACTGATGCGCAGCGTTGTGCTCCCAATGCGCAACGCCAGGCAAACTTGCACCAAATTCGATTTTTCTTCCCTTTTTGCTCACCCTTCCTTCAAAATGTGATTTTAGCTCTCCACTTGAACTTTTTTACAATGAAATGACTTTATATCATGATTTTGCTTTATATGCCTTACACTTTAATCTTTATTCATTTCAAACCCACTTTTCTAAAGTCTTGGTAACTTGTTCAAAAACTCTATTTTTCGATTTGAAGTTTGACTCTTTTTCTTGGCAATTTGATGGACTAATGTCTTGATACTTTTGCTTTTGCAGTGGCAGGAATTGGCATGGTGACCAGGAACAGTTGCTGAGTGCTTATTACATATAAAAACAATTGAATTTACATGAAAATAATTAAAATAAAAAAATACTCTGTTTTCACCTCAAAACAAAGTTTTGAGGTGAAAAAGATTTATTAAGCACATCAGAAGTAAACTTATGACTTTATGAACCTTCATGTGCCTGCTGACCTCTTTATTTGAGCATGATTGAAAAACCCTAAGACCTAATGGGACTAAACCCTAGGACTAGTTGTTATACATGAAATGAAAGAGGATGACTGTTAATGACTAAAAAAATGTGTAAACAGATCAACAGGTGGATGTCATGAGAGAAATTGACATGAAACCACTACCATTAGTTGATCCATGACCTAATGGAATGCATATGATCGAATGAGACACCTAATATGCATGCAAAAGAACAATTTGATCACTGATAGAAGTGTGAAGACATTGACACTAACACTTGGCATCAATACAATCTACAGGTCTAGGATATAAGATAAAGCATGAATGACTGAAAACTCTTATGAGACATGACAAGAAGGATTACCACCTTATCCATTGAACTGATATGACATCAATTAGGTCTTGCATCCTTCATTTTAACAATTACAGGTAAATACATGAAATAACCACGACATGAACCAATCAATTAACCATGCTTGTAAACAACATAAACCATGAAAATAGTAGTGAGATAACATCCATTAAATCCACATATAAATATGTACAAAAGCAAGAGAACTTAGATTTCATTAAACATAGGAAAATCCAATTGGGTTCAGTACTTCCACGTACCACCCGACCATAGACATGGCTAAACCAAATCTTTCTTTCAGCCAGTCAACCCTATTCCATATTCCAAGCATGAATGTGGGATCTCATAAGAACATAAATCCGAAAACATCTAGGGATTCTAGAGGCCAACCACCTCAACCCATCAAATAGTAGTTCCACCTCATGGTCGGACATCACAAAACCATCATCAAATTGGTATTTACCCAAGCCTTCTAGGGCTCCAGAGCATTTTTTCCAACCAAGGCTTCCAGGACTATTAACTCAACCCACAACTTATCCGGGCATCCAGAATGTTTTTCCAACCAAGGCTTCCAAGACTAGTAACTCAACCCACCAAGGACTTCTAGATAATTTTTCCAACCAAGGCTTCCAGGACTAGTAACTCAACCCAAGCTATTACATGGCTTCTAAAGCGTTTGTCCAACTAGGGCTTCTAGGAACTAGTAACTCAATCCAGGCTAAAGGAAACATGAGAACCAACAAGAAAAACAAGAAATAAACCCACAACACCATGGTTATCCAGGAAATGGAAAGGCTAGGAAAATTCACTATCAACCTAGGAAATCCTCCATGCCAATGAAAGAACATGACCAATAAACCACATGCATGCACCATGCATGCAACACCTAGTGAAGAAAACATACATGCAGCTCAGTACCTACAAGCAAATCTCGTTGTAGCTGTTGATACCGATGTCCTCTTGTGCTTTCCTGCTCTTCCTTTTCCTTCTTGATCCAAAACTCCAAGTATGCAACACTCTCCAAGAGCGCTCCAAGAAAACTCTTAAGTGTGTAAGAGTATGAGAGAGAGAATAGAAGAGAGCTCCACCAAAACTGAACTTACCAAGCTTGTCCACTTATCCTCAAAAGCCTTTTTATCAATGAGGCCTCTATTTTCTTCAATTTCCATTATTTTCCTTCAATTTCCTCCTCACATGCAACCTGTGACCTTTCACCTTCCTTTTCTCCTAATTTCCATTATTTTCATAAATAAAATACCAATAAATTCCTCACGCCTTTCCAAAGCCTTTGCCAATTTCCTTAGCCATAATAAATTGAATAAACACCTACTAGGATTTTTTTTCCCACCATTAAGCATGGAATACATGTCCCATGACTGTGGTCTTATATATTTTACATGGATTTTTAACTAGGGTTCTTACATGAACAACACTATCTTGGTTGTAGTTGAAAAGTTGACCAAAAGTGTCCATTTCATCCATGTGAGAGACACTTACGATGCTACTGATGTGGAATGAGTGTTTATAAGCGAAGTTATCTGGCTATATGGGTTACCCAAAAATATCATTTCTGATAAAACTCTTGCTTTACATCTTGGTTTTGGATAAGTCTATAGTTAGCATTGGGAAATAAGTTGAAATTGAGCACTACATATCATCTAAAAATGAATGGGAAAACTGAAAGAGTAAATCAAGTTATGGAAGACACACTTAGAATATATGTTATGGATACCTTAATTAGTGGGAAAAGTACCTACCATTAGTAGAGTTTTCCTACAATAACAATTTCCATAGCTCCTTATCAAGCTCTATATGGGAGGCCATGTAGGATAACATTGATTTGGAAAATTTTTGAGGATAGAGTAATAGTAGGGTCGGAATTGGTCCATGAAATGGAGGAACAAGTAAGACATATTCAAAAAATATTAAAGGAAGCACATATAGATAAAAGAGTTATATCATGCATGTAGAACCAATCAAAGTTATGAAGTGTGAGGTTGAGTTTTTAATCGTATTCTACCCAACAAGAGCATCATTAGGTTTGGGAAAGGGATGAAGTTGTCACCTTGATTTATAAGAACTTTTAAAAGCAAAGAGAAAATTGGACCAATTGCCTATCGTCTTGTACTACCATCCCACATGCATACAAATCATGATTTTTTTCATGTTTTTATCTATGACATTATGTTTTTGATGAATCTCACAAAATCGATTGGAGGGAATTGCAAGTCTTGGATGTGGGAATTGTAATGATCAATTCATTATGAATGTTGGACCATAGTGTTTGATAGCATAGACATCTCTTGGTGGATCAAGTTAGGGTCCAGTGGGACAATTATAGCCTAGGGTATGCTACCTGGGAGGATGCAAAGACTATACATCATGATTACCCCTCACTTTTGGACAATTTATGATGCCCATTTTGACCTAGATAACTACCTATACCGAGACCCTATTTTTATTTCATGTTGTTTTTTATGAATGTTACGTAATATTGATGCATTTTAGTTGGAAAAATTAACTTATATAAAACACTTGATGGATTATGTTTTATTTATTAAAGTATCTAATGTTATGATTTATTTGATGTATGAATTATCTGGTTATATTTATCTACTATATGATTGATCGAAGTTATGATTTATCTGATGTATGATTTACTTCCAACATATTGATAGTAGTTGAAAGTTTTTTTTTTGAGGGGTAAGTGGATACCAGATCCAATAACATGATGATCATGATCACTTGTAAGTATATATTTTGTTGTTATGTATATGCTTGGATGAGAGCTAACCTGTAGATTGGAAGGGACTATGTGATAGCCAATATCCATGCTAGTGACTAGGGGATGTCTCTTCCAACAAATAACGGTATGATCTACATTATTCTATTACATTATTTTATCTACTTGATATGCATTATTATGACATGGGGTAAGGTGAAAATTGTAGGTGACATGACTACCCAAATGGATTATTCGATGAGAAGCATCCAATTAGTGTCATATTTTGTTCCACGTTAGGTTCTTGACCCTATTTATTTGAGGAGAGGTGGAGGAATTTCTCACCATGTAACCTTCAAGTATGGAATTGTGGGAGGCTAATGATAGACACACTTCCCTAGACGTTTGATGACAATTTCCAATTGTTTGGTGGGGAAGTTAGTTCAATATAATTGCTAGTTCTACCATCTTGTTCTATCAGTGGTTAGAACGGTATTGTAACACCCTCATCCCACATATACTCAAGTAACCATCCAACCAGGGTAAATATGCAATGAGAGGCCACTATAATGAGATTCAACCTCCTAAGTCACCTTAAGGAAGTGGAATCGACAGAAACACACCATACAGACCTTCCACATCAATAACAAAACTCCAAAGAGCCATCCCAACCACTCAGGTAACTAGCCCCTGAGACCAACTAAAGTTTTAGTACATCAACCCCTTGAACTCTCCCTTGATATGGCTAAGGGTGTGTCTGGGAGGCTCCCAAATCTCCCACAACAAGGGAAAGGGAGCTTTTGAGGAATTTTTTACCCAATGTTGTGCCTGTGACTCTATGATTTGTGCCACTTTTCAACCCCAAAAACCAGGCCACTTCCTAGAAATCCTTGTAGCTTTCAGAATCCAGAATTTACATGACAACAAAACTTGCAAGCCAAAAAATGTCTCCAGGACAAGGCCTGACCATCCCAAACCGAGACTGAAATTCTGTCAAACACTTGGCATCAATGAAATCAGTGAAATGACTGATAACTCTTATGAGACTTGACAAGAAGGATCACTACCCTATTCTCTTAACGACTTTGACATCAATTAGGTCTTGCATCCATTATCCTTTTAGTTACAAGTAAATACATGAAATAACCATGACTATAACCAGTCATATAACCATGCTTATAATCAACATTAAACCATGTAAATAAAAATGAGATAACAATCATTAAGGCCACATAATAACAAGTACAAAATAAAGATAACTTAACTTTTATTAAACATAGGAAAGAGCCAACTAGGTTCGATACTTCCATGTACCACCCAACCATAGACATGGTTGAACAAAATCTTTCTTTCAGCCAGTCACCCTCGTGCCATATTACAAGCATGAATGTGGGATATCATGGATAAACCAATCCAAAAACAACCAAGGGAATATATAGGTTAAACCACCTCCACCCTCAACAAATCGTGATCTCACCAAAACTGACACCAAGATCACAAAACCGAGCTAAGCCTGGAATGTGTAGGTTTTAACCCCGTACAGAAATTACTTGCATACAAATTCTAAAAACAAAAAATAGACAATGGCAAGAGCATACAACATAAAACATATATACACAAAGATTTTCCCCTGCATCCCAAAATTGGCACTACTATATTGATTTTTTATTATATTCCTTTTAATGTTACAATACATATATATACTTGCCGAAGCATCCATAAACCCCAATCCATTAACCCTGGATTAAAACATAACTATAGTTCTATTGACCGAATCTACAAAATACCATGGGCAGAAAACCATCATGCCCAAAACCATGTACGAAAACCACGCACAAAACAATAGGTAGGTCTGCCCACCTAATATAGGGTCCAAAAAAATATAACAAACACCCAAAATTCTCCCACTTATTTTTTTCTTTCCATAAGGAGCCACACAAGAGCTTAGTCATTGGTCCATCCCTGCAATGCCCATTGTTTCTCTACACCAAGAGAACTTCTAAGTGCTCACATACTTTGTCAATGCATCTGAAGTATTCTTCAAAGTGTCGACCTTTACCAGCAACACCTTTTTGTCCACAACCATATCCATTACAAAGTGATAGTGAACATTAGCGTGCTTTGTCTTTGAATGATAAGAATGGTTCTTTACCAAGAAAATTTCACTCTGGCTATCACAACCTATCCTTATAGCTCGCTCTAGTAACCCCATACTTGAGAAAAATATCTACAACCAAATTTCTTCCTTTCTTGCATGAGTGGCTGCCATGTATTCTGTCTATCTAGTTGAAAGTGCCACTATAGACTATGTCTTACTCATCCAACTAACTGCACCTCCAAATAGGTTAAACACATAGCCACTCGTAGAAAATCTCTGATCCAGATCTCCAGCCCAATTTGCATCAACAAAGCCACTTATTTCCAAAACTCTCTCCAACCATGGTCTTCCTTGGTAGCACATACTATAATCACTAGTGCCATGCAAATACTTGAAAACCCGCTTCACTGCTATCCAATGCTCCTTCCCTGGTTTTGTCATAAACATCCTCAATACTCCTACTGCATGTGCATTGTCTGGTCTAGTACAGACCATTGCATATATCAGGGTATTGACTGCACTTGCATATGGAACACAAGACATGTGCTTTTCCTCTTCTTGTGTCTTGGGACACTATTCAACAAATAACTTTACACCTACAGGAATAGGAACCTTCACTGGTTTACTATCCTGCATATTAAACCTCTGCAATATTGTCTCAACATACTTCCTCTGGTTTAACTAGAGCTTCCTCTTTGACCAATCTCATTTAATTTCCTTGCCCAAAATGTAGTTTTCAACACCAAGATATTTCATGTCAAATTTGGAGGACAATTGGGTCTTCAATTCTTGGATAATTTCTTTGTTATTTCCAATCAGCAACATAGCATCCACATACAAGACCAAATAAATAACAAGATCACTGATTAATTTAAAATACACAAAATGATATGCTTTTCTTATGGTGAAGCCAAGTCCCCGTATATATGTATCAAATTTATGATACCACATCCTTGGTGACTATTTTAACCCATACAAAGGCTTTTTTAACTAACATACCAGTTTTTTCTTACCCTTCATCGCAAAGCCTTCAGGCTGTTTCATGTAGATCTTTTCTTCCAGATCCCCGTGAATACATGTTGTCTTCACATCCATCTATTCTACCACAAAGTAAGAAGCAACAACAACATATAAAAGTAATATAATAGAAGACAGGAGAAAAAATATCACCAAAATCAATTCCTAACACTTGGGAATAACCATTTGGTACCAACTGAGCTTTGTATTTCTCCACCTAGCCTTATGCATTCATCTTCTTCTTAAACACCCATTTTCTTCCAATGGGTTTCCTTCCAACTGGCAACTCCACCAGATCCCAAGTCTCATTTTTGTGCAAAGATACCATTTCATCAACCATGGCCTCTTTCTAAAGTTTTCCATCCTCTGAATCTACTGCTTCCCTGATAGTTCTGGGATCATTATCAGTAAAAGATAAAGAAAAATTTGAACAGAAAGCAATTGGACTATACCTTTGTGTTTTCCTTCTTTCTTGAACTGATCTTCTCACAGCTGGAGTTTGTGGCTCTTCATCTTCTGATTCCTCCTCCTTTAGATCAAACTATATCTTCCCAGGTTCCTTTCGTAGGAGTTCATGTTTAATAACATATTTCACCTCTCTAAACACCACATCGCGACTGTACACAGTCTTGTTTTTGGGTTCCAAACATTATAACCTTTTAAACCATCCTTATAACCAATAAAGGTGGACCTTTCAAATTTACTATCCAACTTGGTTCTTTTTTCCTTTGGAACATGTACATATGCATCACATCCAAATAGCCTCAGATGTGAAAGAGAGGGTTTCTTATCAGTCCATGCCTCTTGTGGAGTCTTATCCTCCAACACTCATGAAGGTGATCTATTGACCATGTAACGTGCAGTCTCCACCGCCTTTGCCCAGAATTCCAGTCCTAACTCGACATCATTGAGCATGCTTCTTGCCTTTCCCATTAATGTCCTGTTCATTCTTTTTGCAACTCCATTTTGATGAGTTGTTTATGATGTAGTCTTCTACCATGATATACCACACTTCTTATAAAACTCTTCAAATTACTTCTTGCAAAACTCTCTACTGTTATCTGTCCTAACTCGACATCATTGAGTGTGCTTCTTGCCTTTCCCATTAATGTCCTGTTCATTCTTTTTGCAACTCCATTTTGATGAGGTGTTTATGAGGTAGTCATCCATGCTATACCACACTTCTTATAGAACTCTTCAAATTAATTCTTGCAAAACTCTCCACTGTTATCTATCCTCAACACTTTTATCTTCTTCTCTGTTTGGTTTTCCACTAGAGCCTTAAATTCTTTAAACCTGTCAAAGAATTTAGATTTCTTCCTGAGGAAATATATCCATGTATTTCTTAGGAAGTCATCTATAAATGATACATAGTACAAAAACTTACCCAATGATGGAGCCAACATAGGTCAAAACACATCACTTTGCTCGAGCTCTAATATCTGTTTCACCCTCTTAGCACCAGAGGGGAAACTCACTCGATTCTACTTCCCATATACACAATTTTCACAAAAATAAAAATCCAGAGAGAAATTAGACATACCTTCTACCATAAAATTACCATGAAGCATTCGAAGGCCCTTATCTCCAATATGTCCAAGCCTTTGATGCCATATCATGTTCTTTTCTCCAAAGGCCACTCGATTTTCTGCTCCGCTTTCAGGAACCACAAAACTGTTACACCCATCAATAATAGTGCTACCCTAAATCTTGTACAAAGTTCCAATCTGAACTCCTCGAATCAATACCAATCCTCCCCAAACCATCTTGCAGGTATCTTTATAGAACATTGTTTTTAAACCTTCATCATCCAACTTGATTATAGAAATCAGATTTCTAGCCAATGTAGGAATATGCAAAACACTTGAAAGTGTTCTACTCCTTCCACCTTGCAACTTCAACTTGAATTTTCCGAGACTGATGATTCTAGCCTTCTTGTCATCCCTTAAGAAGACATAACCACCATCATATTTATGATAATCACAATACCACTCCTTGTGGGGAGTGAAGTGAAAGGATGCATCTCAGTCAATCAACCATGCCTCATGATCTACATGTGTACTTGAAGAAAAAGCCAAGTACACATCCCCACCTTCATCTGAGGTGGTTTTCACCTTTGTAGAAGGAGTATCATTAGATCCCTTTCCTTTCTCGGGAGATTTAGATATACAATCCTTTTTGAAGTGCCTTTCCTTTCCACATTTCCAGCACACCTTTATAGGTTTTCTTGAGATTTAGGTCTCCCTATAGATTTAGATCTCCCACTCAAGGATTTATTTTTGTTTCTATTCTGGGACCTTCCTTGTACAAGGTATCACCATTCTGGCCCTTCGTATTTTTCCGACTCATCTCCTCCAACATAAAGGATGAGAATATTTCATCAAACTACAAGGTAGTCACATTGCTACATATGGCAACAACCATATTATCCCACAAATATAGTAGAGAACACAACAAATTAATGCACTTATATTGATTTGAAATTTTTATATCAACATATAACAACTGATTTATGATAGTCTTAAAGGTTTTCAGATGCTCTGTCGCGCTGAGTCTCCATCTTTCATCCTCAGGTTATATAGCTTTTTCTGTAGGAACAATTTATTCACCAGAGACTTATATTGGTACAAATTCCCTAAATTGTGCAACAAAGCCTTTGCTGAAGCTTCCCTTGATACATTCAACAATACTAAATATGATATACATAACTGTATTGTGCTCTTTTCCTTATGATCCAACTTCGCCCAGTCTTCCACTGACATTGTCGTTGGTTTAGTACGCGGATCTACCGCGATCCACTGATCTTTATCCGCTAGCAAATCCTCCATATTGAGTTTCCACAACTCAAAATTTTGACCTTTAAATTTCTTGATCTCCATATTTCCATTGCTCACCATATTCTTTCACCACAAGAATCTATCCCATAGATCTCCCACTGAACAGGGTCTACCACAGGCCCAGGAAAAACCCCTCAGCAACAAACGCGACCCCTTGAAGCCAAAACAACTCTAATACCAAATGTAGGTTTTAATGCTGTACATAAATTACCTACATATGAATTCTAAAAACAGAAAATGAACAACAACGAGAGAATAAAACATAAAACATATATACACAAAGATTTTCCCCTAGATCCCAAAATCGGGACTACTAGATTGAATTTTCATTATATTCCTTTGAATGTTACAATATATATATATATATATATATATATATAGATGTCGAAGCATCCATAAACCCCAATCCATTAACCCTGGATGAGAACATAACCATAGTCCCCTTGACTGAATCTACAAAATACCATGGGAAGAAAACCATCATGCCCAAAACCATGTGCGGAAACCACACAAAAAACCATAGGTAGGCCCGCCCACCTAATATAGGGCCCAAAAACGCACACCCAATAGAATGTCTCTAGACTCCGTCAATATTCTTGAGGAATTTTCCTTCTCATTGCCTCTCAGGCTTTACCGTAATCCACATCCGATCACTAGGCCCTAAACCCTCAGGCTTTACCGTGTATCCCACCAAAAATGGTCAAGGGATTCCTAAGCCTTTGGGAATTTTCCTAAGACCACCTTCGCCCCAGATTCCAAAACCATCCAGAAATTCCAAATATCGAAACTGAGAAACAATCCTATCATACCATGGATATCCAGAAAAAGGCAGGGAAAGGATGAAAACCACTGTAATAACCCTGCAAGAACATGCCACCGACAACTAGAGAACCAAATACCAACATGCATGTCAAAAACAACTGGGAATCACACATGTAATACGTTACCTACAAGTATTCGTACTGAAGATACTTGATCCTGCTCTTCCTTGTTTTCCCTTTGATTTCCTTTCTTTTTCTTGTCCTTCCTTTGCTTACTTTTCCCTTCCTTGCTCCAAATCTAGAATGCTCCAAGAAAACTCTAAGTGTCTAAGAGTGAGAGAGAGAGAGATAATAATGAGAGCTCCAAAACTTAACTGAAAAAAGGTTACAATTGGCCAAGCCTAAGCAAAATCTTGCCAACTGATCGTCAGAATCCTTTTTATCAATGAGGCATCTATTTTCTTCAATTTACATTATTTTCCTTTATTTTCCTCCTCACATGCAACCTGTGACCTTTCCCCTCTCTTTTCTCATAATTTCCATTATTTTCATAAACAAATGTGCCAAAAATGTCATTTTTCCTTTTTAAATCCATTTCCATTTCCTTTTCCATTTTCCTTAGCCATAATAAACCAATGAACACCCACATTAGGATGTCTTGCTCAACATTCAACTTGCAATATGTGTCCTATGACGGTGGTCTTATATATATTTTTACATGGATTTTTAACCAGGGTTATTATAGAACCATCGCTCTCGGGGTAACACCATCCTCGGTGTTTAATGACACCTACAACTAGAAAAAACTGCTAAAAACCAAAACTTATTGCCTATGGATCTTTATAACATGACTCGCTGCAGTATTTACAATGAACACTGCTGAAGTTATGACAATCATACCATTTACTGGAGCTTTATAACATACCTCATTATGGTATTTACAATAATAACCACATATACTTATGCACATTTGCTTCAACCAACAAATAACCATATTGTTTATGGAGCTTTATAAATCTAGCTCAATACAACATTTACAATGATATACACATATGAACATTTGATCTAACCAACAAATAGAAGGATACGATGCTTCTATCTACAATAAGGGAATCCAGAGGCTTACACGTCCACTCTCAAAAGTAATGTTAGGATTCACTTCCTTCCTAGGAAGTCTAGAATCCACTGCCAAAGTCAAAGTTGCATCTAATGTCCAACTCTACAATCATGTGGCACTTTTCCTCTAAGAAAATAGTTACCAGCTCATTGTTCTATGATGAACTCCCAATGTGCATTTAATTCCATATTGCAATGCTAATGACAAAAAAAATCGATCTCTAACCTTCCCTTCTCTGCTAGACATTCCCTCGGGAAATACAATCACCCCTTCCGTGCAGTCACTCAATCCCCTATCCTGGGTGATTCATCCCTTGGAAAGGCTTCCTCGCATTGGAAGGTCAACAACCAAGAGATATACCTACCTCAAAACCATCATGCTAATCATAGCATGCTCATGGAAATCAATGGACACTATCGGGCACTAGGGTCCGACAATGGCCCTACTCCTGAATGCTTTACCCACATACTGTTGCCTGTTCTAATTTCTTTCATTGCTGCTGCTAATTCTTATAGTCGGTTCAACCACTCAACTCGGGCATTTCCCATGCTTTCTTATACCAAGCACATAACTGCCATTAGATTTAAAATAAATTTAAATAAATTCACATCATAGCATCAATAGCTTGTTAATAAGGTACACATGTAATCCTATTTAATTCCTTTCACAACAAGTCAAACTAGCATCTTTGATCAAATAATTATGTATAAACATATCACACCTGATTAACTCAAAACACAACCATCATATATCAAAATCATGAATCACATGCAATCGTCATAAACAAAAAATCATATATCACATGTAACCATCATAAATCATAAGCATAGATCACATGTCACCATGATAAATCATAAGCATATATCACATGCATAATAAAACTAAAACGAAACACTGAAACTTATCCTTTAATCAATCCTTCGCTTCTACCTTTTCTCTTTTCGTACATACACCAGATCGGTTTCCATGCCCGAGAAGCACCCAGTGCCTTTGCTTAACTTCAATCATGTACACATACACACAATGTTCATCATGACACGATACATACGCCTACATCTGGTGTACACCACCACACTATAAATACACCTACACCCGATGTACAACATAATACATATACGTACATAGAGTACAAGACACCAAATACATGTCATGATGCCACGACTACACAATGCACATACATAGTACCACATGCCCGCAACACAACATGTATGACATGCGCACAGTACCACATGTACACCAGTACCATATGTGCAACATGTACACAATACTACCTATACACATCAATACCTACACAACATGTACACGACACCACCTGCACAACGTGTACACAGTTCCATATGTTCACCGCACCACCTGTATAATGTGTACACAATACCACATGTACATAGTAGCACATGCATACATATACATTACACCACATGTACATGACGCGACATGCACGTTATGTACACATCACCACACATACATCATGTACACAACACCACATGTACAATCATGCACACAAAACCATTTGTACAACATGCACACAACACCATATGTACAACATGCACACAACACCATATGTACATAGCATTGTATATCCAACATGTAAATAACATCATACGTACACAACACCACATATCCAACATGCACACAACACCATATGCAAACAACACCGCATATCCAACATGCGTACAACACCATATGCACATAACACCACATATCCAACATGTGCACAATACGATATGTACACAACATTGCATATCCAACATGTACATAACACCATCTATACCTAGCACTTCATATGAAATATACACACAACACCATATATACAACAGACACATAACATCATATATACACAATACTACATATACAAGATTACACGTCGCCATAGGTACAATCACTGAATATACAATACACAACATATAAACAACAATAGAACTGCACATCAAAAACCATATTTCCTCTACCAAGCAACCTTGCTTCTAGTATCTCTCTGCCATCCATGCTTATCCTAGCATGCCACAAAGCACATTGTTTTCATTCTGTTGATGTATCCATCAACATTACCTTCCATATCATAAACATAGGCATAATACAAGATTACAATATCAATTCATATCCACATGATACTGACATAATATATTTTTCATGACTACTATTCCCACTTGATTCCCCATAAACTAGGAACATCTTCATGTCATTCACCTGTGTAAGTAATCATACTCCACAAGAATGATTCCTAACGACCTTGTCAGACAACAACATACATACATACATATATATACATATAAACATTATCATAATCAGGACCGTGACATAATTGCCAAATACCACAAAATCAAGGTTAAGAGAACTCCCTTTATCTGTTCATAGCATGCAAAACATTGAAAACAAAAATTCCCAACACAACCAAGGCATCTGACACCTCAATTCTATTTACTTTACCTTTCCTGGTTATGTTTCTCATGACAAACCTGTCATTGTCCATTTACACCAATGGACCCAACCAATGCAACTGGTTGTCATACTCTTGCCTTCAACTTCACTTACACATGCACTGAGCTTAATCCGAGTCTAACAATGTTTGCTAGATTTCGTTCAACTCTCCCTGGGCTCCACTAACTTTCCTCTTTTCCCAACCAATTCCCAAGACTCAAAACATAAAAGGCAAGACAAGAAACAAACAAGAATAAAACCATGAAAATCATTAACAATATGACTTCACAAACAAAGTGGAAAGGCCTTGGACCAAACTTAACAAAGATGCAATCAAGCGTAACCAAAAAAAAATATTGAAAGCACAAAACTGGCAACAAACACCATGAGACCATCCCCATGGTTCCCAGTGCCTCGTAGCGAAAGCTCAACTAGAGCCTTCTTTAAGATTTCATGGAAATCTATTTTTCCATGCAATCCCCTGCATGATACTACCATAAACACATAACTGTCAGTGCATAAGTAAACATAACAACATACTAGTTACCTTAGTATTAGGAAACTAGCTCACAAAAGGATAGAAAAGATAGATCAACGCTAGAATTCAGCCTCTTCAAGGGGCAACCTCCTTTATATTACACAAATGAACAATTCTTGGATGATACAAATGATTAAACCTCCTTTTTATATATAGGAGTCTAAGGGGTCACAATATAATCAAGCCGACATAATAGTAATAACACAAGGGCACAAAAATAACAATAGTGGATTTCTATGGGGCATACTAATAACAATATGGGGACAATAGGGGCACAATAATAACAATAAGGGATACAATGACAATAGTAATGGGGGAATCACTAGTATTATAGGGGCCTAACATGCCCCTCTCCTTCTGAAAAGCTTTGTCCTCAATGCTTGAGTAGTTCTGGATGCTTTAGAAAAAATTATCGTCCTCCCATGTGGAATATTTAGTGGATAAGTTCTTCCACTTGATGAGATACTCCGAAATTGATCAATTTCATAGCTTTTGAGTTCTTGTTTCTGTGACTACTTCCGGTTACAATATGATTTTTCCTTCCTCGTCAAGTTTTGGCAATGTTGTTTGAACTCGGAGCTTGTCACCTATAACCTTCTTTAAACATGAAACATGGAAAACTGGGTGCACTCGGGAAGCTGCAGGAAGCTCCAATTTGTATGCCATAGTACCAAATCTTTTGCAACACCTTGTACGGACCATAATACTTTGGTTTTAAACCCCGTTACAGAAATTACTTGCATACGAATTCTAAACACAAAAAAAAAAACAATGCGAGAGCATAACACATAAAACACTATACACAAAGATTTCCCTTGGATCCCAAAACCGGGACTACCAGCTTGATTTTTCATTATGTTCCTTTCAATGTTATAATACATATTTATACATGCCGAAGCATCCAATACCATGGACCGAAAAGCCATCGTGTCCAAAACCATGGACCGAAAACCATCGCGTCCAAAAAACCTGTGCAAAAATCATGCACAAAACCATAGGTGGGTCCACCCAACATAACATAGGGTCCTGTTAGAGCCTAGATTTACCTCAGGCTGAAAGTAGGATCCAGGGCCAACATCAAACCACACTCATCCTGGTAGCTAGCCCTACCAGGTCAGGAGAGGGCTCTTTTCAGGTCAATCTCAGCAAATTATGATCACTAGGGGCTTGAGATGACTGATTTAACTACTGATCTTAGGCTAGGTATAGGTGCAAAGAGTTTGATTGGATAAAATGATGCGTTTGCTGGCTCTAAAGGCAAAGCAAATTTTTGGTGTAGGGAATGAGGCTCAATCTTGCAGAAGTCTCAATGGGGCAAGGTAGGCAACTGTATTTGGCACTTTAAATCAAATGAGATGGATGGTTTAGATAGAGGAGGAGTTTAAGAGGGAAATAGAAGCCATGGATCCTCTCCAAATAGCTGAAAACATCAAGAAACTAAAGCAAACTTCAAGTAGAGCACTGCAATTTGAATGTATTCTACTTAGACTCTTGTTTGATTTAGCTGAGAAGAAATAAGAGGAAAAATGACATACATAATACATAAGAAATTTCACAAATACATAAGAAAGCACTGTACCAAAAAAAAATGCCACAGGGATCCCAAAGAGTGTTGCAAGCCCTGGTCTCAATTCCTTAGCCAAAATGCTGATATGAGTGTACAATGAAGCTCCTTGCTTTCTCAAGAGTCCAACCATGCTAATGACTGAAAAATACATAATATAGACAAAACATAGCTCATTCTTAACTCTAGGGGTTAAGATCACATGTTTAGGAGCTGATCTAATTGATTCTAAAGTAGGAACTAGAAACTAGGCAATGAAACAACATGCCTCTAGAAACAAGGGAACTGATTCATTCAGTTTCAAACAACTTTTTAACTGATGAATCTACCTAACCAAGTGAAGATTTGAAATATTTACATCCTGATCCATCAATCTACATGAAATTATATCAAAATTTTACATTAATAAAGTAAAAAATTCAAACTAGCCAAAACTGGGCGAAAAACAGAGCAATACTTGGTCAAACTGGCAAAATTTCCTCTATGCACCGCGCCTGGACCCACGTTTGGAGGCCTTCCCGGTGTCAAAATTAGCTCCAAGTATGCTTGTTGGAAAGGTCTACCTGTCTACTTTCCAACCCAAGTGGAATATTTCAATTTGGCCTCCATTGTACTTGTCAAAAAGAAAATCTCCTAAGACTGCTTCCTGTGTGTCAAAATAGGGGCAGTAAGGTCATTTTTTTGTGTGTTTTTTACCTTTTTGAGGGCTCAAAAACTGCTCAAATTTCTCAGACATAGGTAACCAAGCATAATTTTTCATGCCAAATCCAAAAATGTTGAGTTTTTGTGCTTTGGAGGCTCCTAGCAAAAGCGAGCGCCACATGGCGCGACGCATAGGGCAGAAAATCTTGTTTTTTGTGCCAAAATTTTCAAAAATGCAAAAAGTGCTCCAGATTTTTTGAAATTTGGGCTAAGTTTTCTCTATCAAGAGCTTTTTTGGGCTAAGGAAGCCTCAACCAATATCTGAAGTCGATCATGCTCCTTTCGCCTCTTTGATGCCTTCTTCAATTTTGCCTTTAAACTCCTTATTCTTGCCTTGCAAACTTTGTTCCTCGCCATGTGATGAAAAACCATGTGTCTCAACAAGTATTTCTCCTTGTTAGCCTTATCCAACAATCTCTCTAAGTGGATATTAACTCTCTCGAGCCAAGGCTCCCGATTGGCATTGATCTATTGCTCAAGTGAAGTGAACTCCACCCTCCTCCTTTGGGCAGCTTGGCGATTCTCCTGAATGTTTTTCAACTCCATGATCACCTGCTGATCTTCAAGCTACTTATTCCTTTTCTCCATGTACTTTATAATCCACTTAGCCCTCTCCAAGTTGAGGGATAAGGCCTTGATGTCTCCTTGCTGCTCTTGGATGATTTCCTTGAGATTTGTGCTTTGTGGGCCCATATCTGTATCATCATCCTCAATGAGAATAAAGTCTCACTCACCTGAAGGCCCCTCATCCTGCATTGGCCTCTTGCCTTTGTCCTGAACCGGTGGTGCTGATGTCGGAAGCAAGACCCCTTCCACCCCAGGTGGAGATAATACTTGCTCTGCTGCTGCGAACAAATGCCTAGTGCCCTTCTGATAAGTGATAAACACCAGCATACTAGAAGTCTGTGTCTCATGACCTTCATGCTGATAAGAAGGTCCACCTGTCTCATGCAAAGCCTCTGAAGGTCCCTAAGGAGCTACAAAAAACTCACGAGAGATGAAGTCCTCCCAAGTGATGCCCTGTAAACCAAGCTGATGGATGACCACAATTATTATGAGAGAAAAATGGTAAATATTGTTGAACTGCTGCTGAGGAGTTTTGCGCTGCACTAGAGTGGTCATCTTTTCGATATTTCGGCACATGAAGTAAGGGATGTTCATCATCCGTACCAAGGTAAAATGCATCAATAGTCGGATATGATAAGCATACAAATGGGAGAACCGGCCCTCACAGCTGAAATACTTCATAATCAATTTCATTAAAGGAGCATATGAATCTATGAGGTACCGAAAAGGAAAAACTCTCTTGAGCTGTCTCAAAAATCCAGGCTTGATGTATGGTTCATAATGTTGCCGGTCAATTTGCTACCTCTTGTTCCATTTCTCTCCATTGTTGGGAATTCCGGTTGCTAGTGAAATGGATTCTGGTGTTAACGTGAAAGTGACACCAGCTAGAGTGGCTTGACCATCATGTAAATGCAGCAAAAACAAATGAGGCAGCTCATGATGAAACTGAATGCTAGCAACCTTCTCACAAAATTCATAGAAGGACTGGTGCTAAAAACAAGAGACAGCAAGAGGGCAGGCCTGTAATTTAGCAAGAGAGGTTGGTTCTTCTCTAATATGTTTGCCACCTCTATGAGGCCTGCTGGGTGCATGTACCTGTATAGGTGAGTCACTGTGTGTCTCCTCATCATAATCATATGAGGTGTCAGATGCCATGTCTGCTAGTGGATGGACTATTTTGGAGTTGTCTTGAGGAGAAATAGGTGAGCTTTGATGTGTTTTGACTTTTGCCACCAAGGGAAAAGTGATACAAGGCACTATAGGGGAAGGGAAAAATGAAGGATTTTAGGGACTGCTGGGATAGGTTCTAGTTAGGGAAATAGGGAATTAGGGAATGATTTAGGAGTTTTTGTATAGGACTAGGGTTTGGGAGTTAGTGTTTGGGATTTTTGGAAATGGGAATTGGGGTATGGGATTAGTGAATTTAGGGGTGTGTGAATTTAGGGAATAGGGAAATCAAGGAAAAAAATGGAATAAGGGAGTGGTGAGTTGAGGGAATAACTTGGTAGCAAAACAATAAATACAAAACCCTAGCACTGTTTGCTTTTGAGAGAGAGGTAGGGTTTGATCTTCGTATCCAACCACCATAAGGCAACCACCATCAAACAAACACCGAAGTTGGATGAAAAACAATGACAGAAGCTCAACCTACTTGTAAAAGAGAAGACCCACACATTTTGAGTGATTTGGAGAAATCTTTGGCAGTTTTCGGGCTTGTCGGTTGTATGCGTCGCGCCTATGCAAAATTGAACTAGAGGTTGAAGCCCAGTGCGCCGCGCCAGTTATGTACATCGCACCCTGTGACTTGGAGCAATTTTCACCAAATTTTCTCACTTTTTGACCACAACAACTTTGCCTTGCTTCCACTTTGTCTTGGAGTGCAAATAAACTTTTCAAATTGAAGGAATGACTTATACATGGAGCTTTTAAATTTTTGATTGATAAAACCCACTTTCATAATGTTTTGAAAATGAGTTTATTTTTAAACTCTGTTTTTGGACTTTTCCACTTCATTTGAGCTTGTGATGAACAAAATGACCTGTGCTTTGTTGGTTTTGCAGGGGGTTGGAGCTACTAGGGCTAGGGAAAGTGACTAGGGTTACAGATGGAGAGATTTACAATGAAGAAAACAAAATTTCATGATTTTTGTACAATAAAAGCAAAAATACTCTGTTTTTTCCTCAAAACAGAGTTTTGAGGAAAAACACATTTCTGAGCACTTAATGATGAAATTTATTGATGCTGGAACCTCCTCATGTGCTTGCTGGTTGTTATTAGACATTTTGAAACACTTTTTGATGAAACCCTAATGAAACCCTAGACCTAATGACAATGAAACCCTAAAAAGACTTTTGCAACCTTAAAGACAAAAAGGTGACTGCATATGCTTTTTGATGAATAAACATGGACCAGCAGGTAATGACATGAGGGAAACTGTAAGAAATCCACTACTGTCAGATGATCCATGCGCCTAATGGGATGTAGATGACTGGGTGGGACACCTAATATGCAATGCAACAAGAGGATTTGATCTCTGACGGAGGGATGAAGATACTGACACTAACAGGTCCAAAACCAAAATTTTCTGGGGCGTTTCCCCTGGACCCCATAAAGTGGGGTTACGAGTATGCCTCAAACCCCCTGTGGTCCCCCCTCGCTAGACAATCAGCACAACGAAGGGGGGCTCTGCCCCCCTTCTAACCTCCCAGTTAACTAAGTGGGCTAGTCGTGGAAAGTATATAACACAACCCAACATTCTCCCACTTATTTTTTTCTTTCCACAGGGGGCCACAAGAGAGCTTAGTCATTTTTCCAACCCTGAAACGCCCATTGTATCTCTACACCAAGAGAACTTCTTAGAGCTCACATATTTGTTAATGCATCTGCAGTATTCTTCAAAGTGTCCACCTTTACAAGCAACACTTTTTGGTCTTCTATCATATCCCTCACAAAGTGATACTAAACATCAATGTGCTTTGTCTTTGAATGATATGTGGGGTTCTTTGCCAAGAAAATTTCACTTTGGCTATCACAGTCTATCCTTATAGCTCCCTGTACTAACCCCATACTTGAACACAATCTCTGCAACCAAACTGCTTCCTTGCTTGCATGAGTGGCTGCCATGTATTCTGCCTTTGTAGTTGGCAGCGCCACTACAGATTGTTTCTTACTCATCAAACTGATTGCACCTCCAAATAGGTTAAACACTTACCCACTTGTAGATCTTCTCTGATCCAGATCTCCAACCCAGTCTGCATCAACAAAGCCACGAATATCCAACATTCTGTCCAATCTTGATCTTCCTTGTTAGCACAAACCATAATCACTAGTGCCATGCAAATACTTGAAAACTCGCTTCATTGCTGTCCAGTGCTCCTTCCCTAGTTTTGACATAAACCTGTTCAATGCTCCCACTTCATGTGCAATGTTTGGTCTAGTACAGACCATTTCATACATCAGGCTATCGACTGCACTTGCATATGGAACAAGGGACATGTCCTCTTCCTCTTCTTGTGTCTTGGGACACTGTTTAGCAGATAACCTCACACCTACATGAATAGGAACCTTGGCTGGTTTACTATCCTGCATACTAAACCTTTGCAATATTGTCTCGACATACTTCCTCTGGTTTAACCGAAGCTTCCTCTTTACCCGATCTATTTTAATTTCCATGACCAAAAGATAGTTTGTAGCACCAAGATCTTTCATGTCAAATTTGGAGGACAATTGGGTCTTCAAATCTTGGATAATTTCTTTGTCATTTCCAACCAACAACATATCATCCACGTACAAGACCAGATAAATATCATGGTCACCAATTAATTTAAAATACACACAATGATCTTCTTTGCTTCTGGTGAAGCCAAGTCCCTGTATAAATGTATCAAGTTTCTGATACCACATCCTTGGTGACTATTTTAACCTATACAGAGACTTATTTAACTTGCATACCAGTTCTTTCTTACCCTTCACCGCAAAGCCTTCAGGTTTCTTCATGTAGATTTCCTCTTCCAAATCCCTGTGAAGAAATGTTATCTTTACATCCATCTGTTCTACCTCAAAATCAAAAGCAACAACAACAGATAAAAGTAATCTAACAGAAGTTACCTTGGCAACATGAGAAAAAATATCACCAAAATCAATTCCTGGCACCTGGGAATAATGTTTTGCTACCAACCGAGCTTTGTATTTCTCCACTTTTCCTTCTGCATTTGTCTTATTTTTGAACACCCATTTGCTGCCAATGGGTTTCCTTCCAGCTGGCAACTCTGCCAGATCCCAAGCCTCATTTTTTTGCAAAGATGCCATTTCATCAACCATGACCTCTTTCCAGAGTTTTCCATCCTCTGAATCTACTGCTTCCTTCATAGTTATGGGATCATCGTCAGTAATAGATAAAGAAAATTTTGAACAGAAAGCAGATGGACTATACCTTTCTAGCTACCTTCTTTCTCAAACTGATCTTCTCACATCCAGAGTTTGTGGCTCTTCATCTTCTGATTCCTCCTCTGCTATAGAGTCTGATTCTTCCTCCTTAAGCTCAAACTCTATCTTCTCAGGTTCCTTTGGTTGGACTTCATGTTTGATAACATCTTTTACCTCTCTGAACTTCACATCTCAGCTGTACGCAACCTTTTGTGTGACTGGGTTCCAAAGCTTATAACCCTTTAAACCATCCTTATACCCAATAAAGTTGCACTTTTCAGATTTACTATCCAACTTGGTTTGTTTCTCCGTTGGAACATGTACATATGCATCACATCTAAATACTCTCAGATGTGAAAGAGAGGGTTTCTTACCAGTCCATACCTCTTATGGAGTCTTACCCTCCAACAGTGATGAAGGTGACCTATTGACTAGGTAACATGCAGTATCCACCGCCTCTGCCCAGAATTCCTATCCTAACCCGACACCATTAAGCATGCTTCTTGCCCTTTCCATCAACATCTTATTCATTCTTTCTGCAGCTCCATTTTTCTGAGGTGTATGTGGAGTAGTCTTCTGTCGTGCTATACCACACTTCTTATAGAATTCTTCAAATTCCTTGCTGCAAAACTCTCCACCATTATCTGTCCTCAACACCTTTATCTTATTCTCTGTCTAGTTTTCTATCGGAGCCTTAAATTCTTTAAACCTGTCAAAGACTTCAAATTTCTCCTTAAGGAAATATATCCATGTATCCCTTGATAAGTCATCTATAAATGATACATAGTACACAAACTTACCCAGTGATGGAACCTTCGCAGGTCCAAACACATCACTATGCACAAGCTCTAATATTTGTTTCGCCCTCTTACCACTAGAGGGGAAACTCACCCAATTATGCTTCCCATATACACAATCTTCACAGAAATCAAAATCCAGAGAGGTATTACTCATAGCTTCTACCATACCTTTACCGTGAAGTATTCGAAGGCCCTTCTCTCCAATATGTCTAAGCCTTTGATGCCACAACATGGTCTTCTCTCCAAAGACCACTATATTTTCTGCTCCACTTTCAAGAACCACAGAACTATTGCACCCATCAATAACAGTGCTACCTTGCAGCTTGTACAAAGTTCCAATCCAAACTCCCCACATCAATACCAGTGCTCCCCAAACCATTTTGCAGTTATCCTTCTCAAACATTGTTTTTACACCTGCATCATCCATCTTGCTTATAGAAATCAGCTTTTTGGCTAATGCAGGAATATGTAGAACACATGGAAGCATTCTAACCCTTCCACCTTGCAACTTCAAATTTACTTTTCCACGACCAATGATTCGAGCCTTCCTGTCATCCCCCAAGAAGACATCACCACCATCATATTTCTCATACTCATAGAACCACTCTCATGGGGAGTGAAGTGAAAGGATGCACCTAAGTTAATCAACCATGCCTCATGATCTACATGTGTACTTGAAGAAGCCAAGTACACATCCCCACCTTCATCTGAGGCAGTTTTCGTGTCTGTAGAAGGAGCCTCATCAAATCCCTTTCCTTTTTCAGGAGCTTTAGATTTAGAGTCCCTTTTGAAGTGGCCTTCCTTTCTGCATTTCCAGCACACCACCTTTACAGGTTTTCCTGGAGCTTTAGATCTCCCTCTAGATTTAGATATCCCACTCGATGACTTATTTTTGTTTCTATTCTCGGACCGTCCTCATATAGACAAGGCATCACCAGTTTTGCTCTCCATATTTTTCTGTCTCATATCCTCCGTCAGCAAGGCTGAGACTATTTTATCAAACTGCAAGGCAGTTGCATTGTTACCTGTCGCAATAACTGGACTATCCCACGAATCTGGTAGAGAACACAAAAAATTGATGCACTTATCTTCATCTGAAATTTTAATATCAACAGATGCTAACTGACTTACCACAATATTAAATGCATTCAGATGCTCTGTCACCAAGTCTCCATTTTTCATCCTCAGGTTATACAACTTTTTCCGCAGGAACAGTTTATTCACCAGAGACTTAGATTGGTACAAAGGCCCTAACTTGTCCCATAAAGCCTTTGCCATAACTTCCCCTGATACATTCAGCAATACTGAATCTGAGACACACAATCATATTGTGCTCTTTTACTTCCAATCCAACTTCTTCCATTCTTCATTGGACACTCCCGTTGGTTAGTACCCGGAGCTACCACAATCCACTAATCTTCATCCACCAACAAATCCTCCATCTAGAGTTTCCACAACTCAAAACTCTGACCATTAAATTTCTCGATCTCTATCTTTCCACTGTTCGCCATCTTCTTTCACCACTAGAATCGATCTCGCAGATCTCCCGCTAAATAGGGTCTTCCATAGGCCCGAGCGAAACCCCTCAGCAACAAAGGCGTCCCCTTCAAGCCAAAACAACTCTGATACCAAATGCAGGTTTTAACCTCGTACATAAATTACCTGCATACAAATTCTAAAACATAGAAAATAAACAATGTGAGAGCATAACACATAAAACACATATACACAGAGATTTTCCATTGGATCCCAAAACCGGGACTAGCAGTTTGATTTTTCATTATGTTCCTTTCAATGTTACAATACATATTTATACATGCCGAAGCATCCAATACCATGGACCGAAAAACCATCGCGTCCAAAACCGTGTACCGAAAAACCATTGCATCAAAAACCATGGACCAAAACCATGGGGTTACGGGTACGCCTTAAACCCTTTGTGGTCCCCCCTTGCTACATAATCGATGCAACGAAGGGGGGCTCTGCCCCCTTTCTAACCCCCCGGTTAACTAGGTGGGTTAGTCGTGGAAATAATATAACACAACCCAACACTTCAAACATGAAACATGGAAATCGGGGTGCACTCGGGAAGCTGCAGGAAGCTCCAATTTGTATGCGATAGTACAAATCTTTTGCAACACCTTGTACAGACCATAATACTTTGGTGATATTTATTATCCTTCTTAGCTTGCTTGAGGGAAACTTGTTTATATGGTTGTAGCTATAGGAATACCCAGTCACCTACATCAAAACTTCTTTTGTTGCGATGTTGATATGCTTGTTGTTTCATTCTATTCCGCGCCAACGTGAGGTTATCCTTTAAGAGTTGGAGAACTTGTTGTTGATGCTTGATATGATGTTCCACTACTTGAACCCTTGAATTTTCTCTTAAATATGATGTGATGGATGGTGGATGATATCCATAAAGTGCCATAAATGGGGTCATTTTTGCTGCAATATGAAAGAAAGTGTTATACCACCATTCAGCCACAGACAACCATTTGAACCAGTGTGTCTGTTTATCAGATACAAAGAAATGAAGATATCCTTCCAAACATTTGTTTACTATCTCAATTTTCCCATCAGATTGAGGATGATAAGATGAGCAATGAGCTAACTAAGTATCGAGGAAATAAAATAATTTTGTCCAAAAATTTCCAGTGAAAATGGGATCTATGTCGCTTACAATAATATTTGGGTTTCCATGTAACTTTTGAATTGTTTCCATAAATGCAGTAGAAACTGTACTGGATTTAAATGGAAGTGATAATGCACAAAAGTGTGCATACTTGTGAAGTCTATCAACTACCACCATGATGACACTCTTTCCATTGGATTGGGTAAACCTGTGATAAAATCCATTGAAACCTCCTCCCAACATTGGCTTGGAATGGATAAAGGTTGTAATAGACCTGGGGTCTTAATTGTTTCAACTTTAATTTGTTGGCAAACCAAACATTCTTCCACAAACTTTTGAATATCCGACTTAAGGCCAACCCAAAAAAATTCCTTCTTAACCCTGTGGTAAGTTTTTAAAAATCCTGAGTGCCCTCCTAAGGGAGAAGTGTGCATTTCCATAAGAATATTCTGTTTGAGTTGTAGGTATAAGCAATCTTTGTACCATAACGAATCATTTTTCTAGATAAATGTATCAGATGTACTGGGATCTTGTTGTAACTTTCGAATGAATGCCCACACTTCTTCGTCATTCTTCCATTCCTCCCTTGCTTCGTTTATCGATTATGGTTGGATAATAGAGATGGCGCACAACAATGCTTCCACATCCTCATCCTTTCTTGAGAGTGCATCTGTCACAACATTTTGCTTCCCTTTTTTGTAGATGATTTCAAAGTCATAACCCAACATCTTTGTGACCAATTTTTGTTGCTCTTCAGAGGATAATCTTTCTTCTAAAAAGTATTTAAGACTATCATGATCCGTTTTTACCTTGAAGTGTCTTCCCATTCAGTAGGGTCATCATTTCTTAAGTGCATGTAGTATTGCCAACATTTCCTTCTCATAAGTAGCTTTGTGTAAATACTTTCACTTGATTGGACAACTTTTGAAAGCAATGGGTCTTTCATCTTGCATTAAAACAACACTAATTCCATTTCCTGAAGCATCACATTCCACAATAAAGGCTTTTTTGAAGTATGGCGTAAATAAGACCGTCGCTTGGCACATTGCCTCTTTAAGATGTTCGAAGGCCTTTGTTGCTTCTGGAGTCCATAAAAATGCATCTTTCTTCAATAATGTTGTTAGAGGTGTTGCTATTCTCCCATAATTCTTA